>JTDE01007804.1:2180-13915 GCA_014338405.1 Paragonimus skrjabini miyazakii | reverse complement strand
ATCAGGGATGCGACGATGTTCGTAGTACAACGGAGCTAAAAAATTGGATGATAGATCCGTGTAGTATAGTCAAACGACTGCGCAACGAAGAGAAGAGCAGATCGACGTGCACAAAATTTGCGAGGTCACTTTTATCAATTTCAACAAGAAGCAGAGGTGATACAAAAGGTTGTTGTACAGAAATGAAACATCGTTTTCAAGCAAAAATAAGAAAATCTCTACGTTCTACCTTTTGAACGACCTTCAAGGCGAATCCGGTGAAACGGATAATGGCCGACTTGAGTTAATACGAGACGAATTTTATCAATGTGTAGAGTTCTCATTATTTTGTACTTCTTTTTGCTAACATTACGTAACTGCTGCATCAGACCACATTGTACATTTTTGTTTGACTTGAGTAAAAAAACACAACACGTTTTCCAATAAACTCTGCTACGCCCGCTCGCTGGTTCTTCCTACGACGCTGGTGTTTGCTACCCAGTTTATAACATCCTATTCGTTGGATTAACATTCAGCTCGGTTACTTTGCATCCTTAATTACGCTTGGAAAAATCTGAATACGTTCCAGCATCACTGGACGTCTCACGAACATTGTAAATCTTTGGTGAGTCCAGTCCTTGACTTCACTCGTTATTTTTGTATCGAGAATTATTGTAGTTTAAACATCTGTTCCACTACAAGTGTACACGAAAATTATATCTCTCATTTTGAGTGTGAAAATTCTCAGACATTGGATGAAACTTGCGCCCGTACAACAACTTTGACGATTAAGCTCCGCTCAGTAATTGGAGAAGATAAAACGGAATTAAGCTCACTCAGATAAATGATCATTGGTTAGGTCGGAACCTAACGGTGATTTGTGCATCCAGAAATGATTAGAATGATAAGCCACTCAAGAAAATATATGGAAGAATCTTATATTTTTACATGCAGAAATGTAAGGGGTCCAAAATAAATAAAAGTAAGGGAAACGGTTGCAGTAGCTGGTGTAAAAATAAATATGATTGATACAGTTTTTTAAAGAAAATAAAACATAGGGCAACCTTCCAACGTTACTCAAACAAAGCACAGCAGTCTCAAAATGATGCAACAACCTTTAACAAAGTCAACACTGGACCTCGAAAACCAGCTGGTTTTCAAATTTCGAGGTGGTATCAGTAACATCAGCGACTGACCTGTTCACTAAACGGATCCATTCTTTCCATCCTTCCTGTTGCAACCCGGTGTTGCTCTACGGGCGTTTCTAGGAAACAAAGTGGTCTGACGTCCCGTCTGATGGTAGTGCCATCTGATGTCCTCACTGAAACCTGACGTACGTTTCCATCATTGCCAGGAAATACTTCGGTTATTACACCATAGGGCCAAACACCCCTGGAGGCCGTTTCGTGAGGAATGACTACACTGTCGACCTGAAGATCGCGCGAAGACATCAACCACTTAGATGTAATCTGCAACTGGGGTAGATATTCACGCCGACATTGTCTCTAAAACACACAAGACAAGTGTTATGCTTGTCTCCAGCCCTTGGTACAGCGTTCACGTTGTTACTTCATCCATAAGTAGGCCAACATTTGAGCACATCAAGAGCAAGTCACTTGGACATAAGGCCCGAAAATTATCTAGATCGTCATAAACAGACAAGAGCGGCCTATCATTGATAATTCTCTCAACATCCACCACGTGGTTTTTAAGCGACTCTCCGTTCATTACCTGTTGCTGTGTCAACAACGACAGCACTCCCCTTACTCTTTAGACCATTCTTCCCCAAACCCCACCCCGATGACTTGCATCCGGAGGATTAAAATACCAGTCAATCCCTTGAGTCGATAGCCCGTCTGTCAACGCACACCGGTTCAAATGTTGTTACCTTGGTTTTAACTTCAAGTCGGCTCCAACATAGTGGGAACCGTTGTCATTATAAATAGCCTCCAGTGTGTCCTGTCTTCAAAAACCCGCATCAAGGCTATAAGACAGGAGTTTGCAGACATGGAATGGGCTACTTCTATGTAAATGACACGAGTTTGCAAACAGGTTAATATGTGGCCATAACGTTCGAGATCGTTTCTTTTTAGACACAGTTTGAACGGACCGAAATAACTCACCCCCACAATACCTGAATGGGTAACCGTCCGTCGACGCTCTTATCGATAATATTGGCGCCATCGTTTGAGTGCACCATTTAGCATAAACCCTTTTACAGTGAAAGTACTCACCCAACACTCGTTTAACGGCGACCATATCTGTTAAAATCCAAATCCCTCTGCTAAAGCTGGCAAGCACATACGAGGCACCCATGTGTCATTCGGATTCGTGGTAGTGACGTATCAAAAGGCTTGGATTGCACCGTGACAGAGTACGATCAACAGGTTCGCATTGTATCCGTTCTGTGGTCGGATTCTATCACCAAGATACAGTGCTCCATATAACAAAGGTGGCCGCAATTTTCCATGCCTACCCACCTCACGAGGGTGTGTGGTGGACGCTTTTAGAACCCTAAGTTCCTTGCAAAATTCACGCTCTTGTACGGACTTCATTAGTTTGAGACAAGACGCATGAACCTTGGACACACGCAGGGGTCCCACTTTGATTGAGGTATTTTGTTTGGCGCACATCACCACGGACACAAATGTAACGACGTGATAACCAAGCGATGGCCCGTAGTAATTTAGTCCAACTAGAGTATCTTGGCACCGGGTGGTCCAGAATAAAAGTAAAGTTAATCGTCGCGGTAACCGCAAGAGTGCGTCTACCCTCAGGATCTCCTTATAACAAGCATGGGAAAGTTGGCATTTTCGACCGTCGTTCTTCTGTATTCAACAGATAGCTCGGACCCCGCAACCAGAGTTTCATCTCCTTGCTCAAGTCTAGTGTAATTCCTCTAGACGCCACATCGGCCAGGTTGAAATCTGAAGGCACATGCCTCCGCCGCGTGTAATCGGTAGACCGAGAATATCTCTATCTTTTAGTTAAAAATATTTTGTAGCTATAGAAGTTGATGACGTTTTGTGACGTGTTGCAGTTTTCAAAATCATAAAATTCTGCTTCCCCAAGATTTCTTTGTTTTGATCTTCCGAAGACTTAAGCAAGGAATTTGCGGTAGTTCAATGGCATATGGATTAATGGAAAAATAACTCACAGTCGCAATCTACCTTATTTCGGAGAACTGAAGGTAAAATATAATGAAAATCGATGTCGTAGACGTGGAAACATGCTTTCATTTGAATTTGCACGTAATTAAGTAGGAAAGCGTTGTTGTAATTTCGAACTGTTGTTGAAACATGAATATTAAGCTTTTTATAAAAACACAACTTGAGGAACGTCTATAAAGCCACTTTAACGGAGGACAATGCACAAAATCTGGATAAGTAAGTCGTGTTTTATTAGTTAGATTGGCCATGTTTCACCATTCGTTGGTACCGCTTTTGTCAACTTTTCCATGAAATTAGGATATACGCTGGAATAAAGACGGGTTGACCTGCAGAAAGAATGACATTGAAGAACACTCCCAGCTGGGAAGATTACGACAGTTATAAAGGCAATTGCCTAGTTCGCTCGTATTGTGCTTCGAGGCCAAAACGAGTTGAAAAGGGCTATTTAGACGCCAAAAGAGATTTTTCATATTTTTTATGAAATAGTAGAATGCATATTACGGGGCAAATGTATAGATCTCATCGAGTATAATTGTTATGTTGCAATAAGAAAAATCAGCTATACCTAAAAATTGTTCATATTCGGACTATCGATGAGAAAAATGTGTCATCATTGTTTTCAAAAAAAGCATCATCTTTAGTTTCCTAATCAATTTTACGTTCTGAAAATGCTTTCGCGGGAATTTTCGTGGTGGAACACACATTCCCATCTTACAGAGACGCTCAATTTTGCGTGATTTTGAAGATGTAATTCTTGTGTACTTTTCGACAGCGTTGCGTTTGCATTGCATAGCACACGAAATATCACAGTAATTTGGTCGTTTGTTAATTATTAACCTGAATTATATGTTCAGTCTGGTTCCCTTATAGCACTTCCGGTGGAAAATTGTCTACGTTATCACCTGGTTGTTTCTACCTACGTTATGGTTTAAACATGGGTAACACGTCCCACTCCATCATTAACAACGTGCGTGCTGTTTCGTTTATTGCTTACTGACTATGTTTGAATGTAGCTTGCCGTGTGTACGTGGGTCAATACTCACTTTTCTAGAGGTAATGACCAACTTTGATGCTCTTTCGTTATCCGACGAGAACATTCATTCCCACTTCTACCTTTTCAGCTACAACCCTTCTATCTTCGTATCATGTATGCTTATGACTGCGATGACTGTGGGTCTATGTTCTCGACGGCTGCAGTACACGCTGACGACTGTTAGTATGTTATCCAATTTTTGGCCAGAACTAAAAGAGATCATCATAACTGATGCCCAGCTGTCTAACTACACGTTTATTCTGATTTCTCCCATGTTCTTCTTATCAACGTTGATCATAGCTTAAGTGAACTGGACGGAGCAACCACTAATGTGAAAGCATACTACATACTTAAGCGTTGATCTTAGCTTAGTGTGAACTGGACAGACCACATATTAGGGTCAATGCGTGCGGCATAACCATGTGTTCATCATAGCTATTGTGAACTGGACGGAGCAGCTACTAATGTGAACACAAAACATTTCATATACTACGTAATCTGCGGCCGGCGTTCGTTGATTGGCTCCGAGACAGCTTTCTTGTTCGCACACTTCATGACCTAAATCTTGTTCTGAAAAATGCAGAACAGTTCCCGCGACAGGAGTTACTACGACAGCCCCATCTCGCACATACCCCAACCACCAGGGTTGCAACTTCGTTTTCTAAACATGGAGTGCAAACACGCTGAAGAATTTACCTTCCTCGGGTAGCGTGCTCGCCCAGCGCTGAAATATCATTATCAGGCTACACTGATGACCAATGGTCTGACAGTCGTGGAGCTCTTGGGATGGCAAACCGGGATCTTGAAGGGGGCATATGGACAGGTGTGTGCGATGATGGGGCTGTCATGGTAACTGCAGCAGTGGGATCGACATCCGAATGTGATGCTATGGCTTCCGTCGGAAGGTAATTTCTTTTAACTGTTCTGCATTTTTCCAAACTGGATTTAGGTCACAAGTTGTGCAAACAACTATCGGCGGCAATGTGAACCGTGTAGGCGACATTATTCCGTTCGTAAATACTCCAAATTTGGAAACACCCGTTTTACGCTAGAGGAAGCATTCACAACTTCGTTACACTGAGCGTTCTAGAAAAGCGAAACATTCATAGCGTTCATGATAGTGTGCTCTGGGAACAGACGAAATACAGTCAATTTATTATTCTTCATCGGAAGACATGTTCGAGTTAGCCCATTATATTATTCAATTCTTTCGCATTCAGCCGACCACCGTAATAATCATGGACGAATGGAGAGCCTACAGAGCTTTGGATGAAATAGCTCATTACGAGCATTGGATGACCAATCATCCAAAAAATTTCGTGGATCCTGAGAACAGCATGATGCACGCGAAAAATATGGAAATTCGTTGGTCCTTCATGCAATACCTGAATCAAACGAACGGCGGTTCCAGTCACACCTTCGGGAGATCTGTTGGCGAAAACGAAATCCTGGAAACATGATCGGCCAACTGCTGTTGACCTTGCCTCATACAAAAATGTTGTCAGTTATAAAATAAACGTTGACATTATTGCACGCGTTGGATATTCCAATTCATGTCTTGCGCTGAGATAGGTAGCTGTTCCGTCCGGTCGACTAAAGCCATGATCAACGCCTAATGATGCCGCATTTATTCACCTTAGTAGCTGCTGCGTAGAGTTGACTCAGTTTATGCCCAAATGTGTTCCACGCTTAGACATTCATAACTGCTCCGTCCATTTGTCTTTTCTTACGAGTTAAACCAAACTGCACTCCACGCTCAGATATTCATAATTGCTCCGTCCATTTGTCTTACCTTACGAGTTCAGCCAAACTGTGCTACATGCTTAGACACTTATAACTGCTCCGTCCATTTGTCTTATCTTACCAGTTATGCCAAACACTTAGGTGGATAAGTGTATTCACTGGGGACGAAAACGTGGGAATAGAATCTTGAATTATGTATTTGATGAGTTTGGATAAATCTACAAACATCCTGTACATTTTTCCAGCACGGAATGTAGTCTTCGGATTTCATGTGTTATGGATGTCCTTCCAGATGATTGAATCCGTGTATCAGATGAAGTCTCCATCCTCATGTCGTTCATTGCATCTGATATCTGCAAGAAATCTGTGTACGCATATATGAAAGAACTTACTTTCTTCGACTATAACAGGATAATGGTTCCAGGTGTTGTTGATTCGCGCTTTCTGCGGACCGCATGCAAGCGGTACACTGTCAGCAGACCTGTCTAAGTCACCATCCGTTGTGGTTGGTATGCGAGACTTGCTTCCCATAATCACCTGGGAAGTGCGGACAACGGCTGAAGAAGAGGGAACTGACAAAAATAGGGGTTCGAAATGTGCACTTACCAGGCTACTGAGGTTGAAGCCGTTTGCCACAGAATTGACACTCGTTTATGTCTGCCATTTACATACATTTGGATTAAAAACCAGCTGATCGGCATCACAACAATAACTGTCCATCTGTAAGGGGTCAACGCAGTGTCTACACGGCAACCCTAATTCAGGCTTTTTCACCCACCTTGGTTGCGCATCGTTTGTAGTTGAACCCATCGGGAAGTCGTATAAAAGTAAGCCAGTCCTTGCACGTTCCACTATCTTACTGGCAAAAGTAATAATGATGTTCAAGCAAGTAAAAGCTGTGCGGTTGTTGCAGTCGAGCAGTTTTTCAAGTATATGATGAAGGGCTTTATAGTGACGGTTGAAACTAGTTGCAGCAAACGGCCTAAGCTAGGGGCCTACCAACCGTCGAATTGGCAAGTAGTACCCTGCCAGCCACTGCTCATGAATGGGGAGGTGACTTTTGTAAAGGGAAATGAAAACTACAAAAGACCTTACCGTTGGAGTAAAGATGTTTCCGAGGCGCCGACAGGATGTATATGCATGGCAGCCACATTGTACGGTTAAATGTTCATTCACACGTGCCCTCAACAGTATCCACGACGAAAGTGCCGCCATCATATTGCACACAAAGCTGCAATCTTCAACGTGATTACTAGAGAAGCGCTTAACTTGCATCCAGATATTGTTTCGAAATGAAGTCGTTCAGTCCGTCCTTTCAGATATTTTTGGACAAGATGACTTGAGAACATGGTCATTCTGTGAATAATGTTCTTCACGTACCCTCATCATCCACAACTTCACGACGATCGGACCCATAAGTTGTTTGTATTTTGTACTCTCGCATCAACCCCTCGCCGTGAATTCATATTTGTGAATGACGACGGCTAGGAAGTCTCTTGGGTGCATTCTCTTCTTCAACCGTCCGTTCGCGTTTTCCAGCCTATTATTCATTCGATTGCCATAGTGGACATCGCTTTGCACATGGACGGCCCAATTTGGCTTGATGTACAGCCAATTACACAACAAACAATTCAAAATCTTTCAATCCGTTCTGCCGTGGCCGTTCGGTGGAAGAGAAAACGACTCCGAAAAGAGTTTGTCTTTTAACAAATATGACAGACAAATTTCGCCCAATTACATGCTTACGTACGGCATCACGTACATGAAAGTAACACAACAGGATGTCGTAACCGAACAACACGTGTTGCCTTCACTTGCGCAGCCGTTTTTCTGTAACAAATGTTCTCACTTCAATGTGATCGCCCATCACTTTACAAAATATTTCGAAAATTCTACGTAGTGAAGCATACTTTTCGCTACGAACGTACCCGTATATCACGGGTCGGCTATGTCCCATACCGTCTGTTACGAAGAACTGATATAACTTCCAGCTTCGAAAGTATGATCAAATATACAATGACATGCTTGTGCCTGTTTACCCCGTGGGTGGGATCCACATACACTACATGCGAGAAACGTCGGAAAAGTTCGACCTGTGTTCGCTGGGCAAATCAGATATGCACATATCTGTTGCCGTTATCCCGCATAGTAATAATAAGAATATATATTCCTCAATGCATTTGTGAGAAACACGCTCGGATGTGCGCGATCGTGACAGATAATTACATGCGGTACGAAGCAACAAGTGGATATATAACAAGACAAACATGAAGTCTGTTGACAAAAGAAGCCGTAATCAAAGGGAAAATAGTCACAGTTTGCAACGTTCGATTCACACATAATGAAAGAAGGTAGTTCGTCTGTTCTACGGAGCCAGTCCAAAAAATGAGATGTTACATTGATTTACCTTTTACAAGGTTAGGTAAGGACGACGTTTCAAATATTTCAAGGTCACGCGGGGAAAAACGTGCACATTAGACTTCAAAGGATTTCGCCGTTATTAGCCGTAACTTCATTCGGAAAACTATTGAAATAGTCCAGTTTTGGCGAAGAAGGACGGGAAGTTCCCAAATCGGGCGAAGAATTGAGCAGACATCAGCGCGGGACCTTGATGATTGCTCGAAAACGTCAAAAAGATGAAAATCTTGCTAATTGCTCGGCGAATATGGGGTTTTAAACACCCATTAATCGCGAAAATTTTCCTTGCATTACGGATGCTCCTGGGAATAATAAAAAGAGCGCAACACAAATAGTGCGCCCCACGCCTATCGCACTTATCACCGACAACACTACTTCGAGGTTCTTCAATGTTCCGTGACCAATCTTACGTAACAAACTCACTTGACATCTCAGGCTTTAACCCACGGCGGATGCTTCCAAAGTCAGCAGTTATGATAAACTTCCATTAATCATCCGTCACATACTGTTCAATGTCAGCAGTTGGCGTATTTTGCTGGAACAGACACCTGTATTCTTTCAATTCACCGACGGTTAGTCCACGATTTATAGGACGGGAATCATATAGCAGACGATTGAGAGGGTGGTTGTGCTCCAACTCGAAAAAGCTCACAACCAGACACGCATCTCGTTGGACCACGTGAAATCGTGATCTGCAACATGTGTCGCGAGAACTGGTTCGTTAAAACTAACAACAGTTAACCCACTAGACACGCCGCACAGCCCTGCATACATTCCTACGCCTTTTGTACTTCGTACAACGATGAAAAATCCGCACGGTTTTCAGGAAACCATGTCGCTTTACTTTATCTTACTTAGAAGCGGATTTTGACCTACGGCTCTTCCAACGAACGTAAATAACGCCCGCCTCGTCCACGTACCTCTGAAGACACTCTTGAAACTGTGACAAATTGCGAAATTCGCGATCTTCAAACATCTCCAACAAACAAAAAATAAACAAGTGAAAATAAAACAACAGACAAATGACAAGCATGAAAAAGTTGAGAACAACCCCAGCATTCTCGTGTTAACATTGCTACACGCAATCGACCACAACAACAGCAGCCATAACGATTTTCGAAGAACAAATACGACGAGGTGGCCTTCAGTTAGTGGTCAGTTAAAAAAGGCGTATGAGTCTAAGACGCAGATTTGGACGGCTTAAATTTCTGCACCAGATACCAAGCTAATAAAACGATGTTATCCAAGAAAATAATTTTCCCGAACACGACAGCTCAGAAACCCTTGTTCTACGGTTAGCATTCATCGATGCACCCACCCTCTTACTAAATTTGTTCACGCTGTCACTTTTATCCATCACCTTCCATCCACAGTGGAAAAAGTCAATCATAATGCCCCGATACAAAAGTGGTCCAAGGCAGGAAATTAGGAACTATCTTCCAATAAACCACACATCAATCTGCTCAAGAATGTTTGAAAGAATAATAAAAACGCCCACCGTTGAATTCTTAAGGTCACAAAACCTTATCAACCTTTCGCAGCACGGTTTCCTTGGTAAGCGCTCTTGCATGACATGTCAATTGGAATTTTTAAACCATATATCGGTATCTGCCGAAGCCGGGAATGCGGTCATTATCATACTCCACGACATGCAAAATGCCTCCGATCGTGTGCACCACAAGCACCTGTTAATCAAAATAGCATCCCTTGGCATACAAGACCCCTTGTACAGCTGGATTTCTTCATATCTTGAAGGGCGAACCCAAACTGTCCAAATGGGAGGGCACCGCTCAACGCCAAAACCAGTGACTAGTGGGGTGATTCAAGGAAGCGTTCTGGGACCACTGCTCTTCCTCATGTATATAAATGACGTATGCGACGTTGTTAAACATGGCAAACCCTTTCTGTTTGCTGACGATATCAAAATCGTTCATACATTTCGCCAGCCCAGCAACCTCGCCTCATGTCTACAAAATATACGACACGACCTAGCATGTTTGCAGTCGTGGCGCAAAACATGGCTCATGACGTTCTCAGCAAACAAGTCGAACATAATCACTTACGATTGTCAAATACCCAATGGGTCTGTCTCACTAGACGGTCATCATATTGACACCGCCACATCCGTTCGTGATCTAGGAATATGGTATTTAAACTCCTTCAATTTCTCTGAACAAGTACGCTTTCTGGTAGCTGATTACAAAATGTGCACTCGCCCTCAACTTGAGTAGTGCACCTTCCTTTACTGTCATCTAAACAATTTTGAAATGCTTGCTTTAGACAACCTCCAACGATCATTTACCAAAAGATTAATAGGATATTCATCCTCAGTCACCAAAAGGGAACTTGGTATTGATCCACTTTGGTTACGAAGGCTTAAGTGGAATCTTTCACTTCTGTATAATTTGATGCACCCGGACGCCACCATCACAGCGTTCGCCGTTCATTTCCAACACAGCTCCTCATATTGTCTCAGGAATAATGGTTCCACTTTGCTAACCTTGTTAGCTCCCAAAAAGATACCAGCCAACTTGTTTATTGTAAAATACTCCTATATTTGGAATAGACTTCCGAATGAAGGCAGAGTCGGTAACAGCATTCCGCGTTTTAAACTGGTCTGGACAGCTTCCGTACATCATCAAACATAACATCTATGTTCAAGCTTTGTGTGTATTCTGGTGACCTTTTTAAATGTGGTCTGGAGAACATTTAGCCGTCAGCAGGATAAACGTATGTAGTGGAACAGATCTGTGAACTAGAATAATTCTCGATGCAAAAATAACGCGTGAAGTCAAAGACTGGGATCACCAAAGATTGACAATGTTCGTGAGCCGTCCGATGACGCCGGAAAATAGTCGGATTGTTCCAAGCGTAACTGAGGATACAAAGTAACAGAGCTGAGTGTTAATCCAACAAGTAGGCTGTTTTAAACTGGATGGCAACCACTGGCGTCGTGGGAAGTACCAACAAGCAAGTGTGGCAGCGATTATTCGAAAACGTGTTGTGTTGTTTTCACTCAAGTCAAACAAAATGTACAATGTGGTCTGATGCACCAGTTATTCAATGTTGACAAAATGAAGTACAAAATAATGAAAACAATGCAATATTCTCCTCTCAGATTATCTAAAGCAAACGGTGATGCTTGAATAGTAAGCAAAACTAACAACACTGAAGCGATTTAACTGAAACGAGTGGGCAAATTAATGTCTACCTTTGCGAGTGGTTAAATATGGCGGGCATGTGTTGGTGTCCGTAAGCGGTGACTGGATGTAAAGATATGTGCTCACTGGGATCCTGGGAATTGTCAGGGTAGTAGAAAGGGGAGGGCTTGTTGTAAACTGACGTGTTGTTTGGTGATTGTAAACCATCACTGTCCACATACGCCACTTTCA
>JTDE01007803.1:5179-25603 GCA_014338405.1 Paragonimus skrjabini miyazakii | reverse complement strand
TGGAAAATCTTGTGCCTAAAATGGAAACAGATATGTAAAATGGTATAGTACTGGCCTTTATTGTCACTCGCGAACAGTTACCTCTTGTATTTTTTTGCCCTATGACCTTTTGATTAAACCTGTGTAATTGTATTGACTTGAGAAATAATTATCGAAAACAATCGCCTGTATACTGCTTACCTTAGTATATGATCAGTAAGCTTCTATATGACTTTGAATGAATTATTATGGTTTGTTTTACAAGCGATTACCGCCGACTGTGCAGTACCTTCGATTATCTCTTAGATAAGTGCCAAACTATTCAGCAACACTTCGTTCATGTGTTGTCATTTTATCTGTGAGACCTAAAGCTTTTTTGTTCAGAGGACACTGATTCTTGCTTTACCAAATTCTGTTGCAAATAAGTTGCTGATGCATTCAAATGATGGCGAATTTCAGTATTTGCCTGAGATACATTCCGCATGTTCCAGCAAATAATGAGATTAAACAAAGTGTTAAAACCTCTCACATCATATTTCGTTGTTTGCGTTATCTATATATTAGGCCACTAAAACTCAATTATTCATTCTCTGTGCTATCAGTTCATTTATCTTTCTGCTAAAACATGGGCAGTCAGTGTTCTCGCCGACCTCGACAGTAATATTGCCCAAATTCACTAGCCAGATCGATTGATGTCGCCAAACTGCAAGAAGCTTTCGTGCATGACACACAAACTTATCATGTACTAACACAAATTAACCCAAAAATTCTGAGGAGGCACATCTCTTAACGAACCAGCCAGGTCGAATGACGTCATACCGATTGATCGATCCGGTTACGGGTGGATTTATCTGTATTAACACATTGAGTCAATTAATCCCACTCAGTTATTCCGACTGCATTAGTGCGAGCGAACGCCTGTACGTTATCTGAACTGATACCGCCTGTCGTGTTATTCGTTCTAACGCTCTGACTACCATATATGATCGTGTCGTTTGAGTTGCTTCGCGATTTGTCGGCCACGTGTGGCAATCCTTTCTCCCTGAACATTTAAAGCCTGTGTGGCCTAATTCTGACTTGAGTAATCCTTCCAGTAAACGCGGTTGCAGTGTCTTTTATTTTCTCGGTTCTGAGTCAGATGATTGGGTGGACAACCAATGGAACCATCTAATAAATGTGGTGAGACGTTCGACCAACATTTTGGTTTGTTCTTGTATCTGCACCATATCATTGACTCCTGTCTTTCACCAGTCCTTGAGTTTAAATGAATCGTCTAATTTGCATTTATTCACAAGGTTACTGCATTTAGCCCGCATAATTGTTAATATACCTGACAGAATGAAAACAAATATCTCCACATCGAAGTGTGACGTTTGACAATGTTTGTTTTCCGCCTCATTCGCACTTGCCTCAATAAAACAATCGTCGAGTGATACAGAAGTTCATGAGCAAACATTTGATATACTGTGAACACATTTGCGCATTACTGTTTTATGACAGAGGTTAAATATATCGATTTTTCAATGCATTCATCAGCGATAAGTTTTCGACACTCTTTTGTTGACTCGAAGGGAAAATTTATGTTCCATTGATGTAAATCCGCTTTTCGCAAATTTGCCATTGAGGGAGACGGTCGAATTTATCTGTGACTTTGCACTAGCTCATAACAAAGCTTCATGTTCCAGTCAATATTTTGTAGCCTTGGATATTATTGTGTACTGAAAATATCACATTTGATTTTCAAAACATAGGATTTAAACAACTAGACGGGGTTGCATTTGGCAGCCCTCTTGGACCAATTTTGGCTGAATTATCCATGTCTATGATTGAGCTCTGCCTCGCCAATACTTTGCATAATATCCCGATTTATCGTCGATAAGTTGATGACAACCATATTCGTACAAGACAAAGAGACAATAGAAAAAGTATAGGATTTATTGAAATCTCCGTACCGTAATCTAACGTTATCTTTTGGGTTCGAAAAGGAAGACACGCTTGCCTTTCTAGATATCAGCATCAAGCAACGGAAGGATGGTACAGTGTGTCGATCAGGACATCGTTAGTCCACCTGGGGAGGACAATATTTGGATTTCAAAGGTTTCTCACCCATACAACACAAGTGTTTGCTTGTTCGTTGGCTTTTTCATAAAGTGCGAACTATATGTACGAGTGATACAACAGATACGGAGTCGAAATCTGTTCGTGATACCCTGGTCTCCAGCGGCTATCCACGGGGCCTTATTTACTTTCACAGCAAGCCTAGAATAATAAACCCACAAGAAACGTCCATTCCGAATGAATCGGTGTAGATGCAGTTACTGCGCAAAGGAAATAGTAATATATCGTTTCTAACGCGACGACTGACACAGGTAATCCAACGGACGTACGACGCAGCTACACTGCATTTACTCAGTCGCACCAAGTCACTCACGCTTCTTTGCACTAAGACGCCAGAGCTGTCCATTTCACAGTGTATCTACCAGTTCACCTGTAGTTGCGGTAACGTTTACATCGGCAGAACTGATTGATCCCTGCACCTCAGAATGAAGGAGCACGTGCCCAAATATATCGAAGATTTGATGTGTGGAGTGACCCGACGCGACTCAGTAGACCTGACAAACGCCTTCCGTTTGTTGATGCGTCATCACAAGCCTGTCATCCTTGAGTCAATCGAGGCGCTGCTTGCCATGCGTAGAAAGCCAGTCATCTGTGTGGAAAGGCCGTTGATCTTGAACCTCCGTCTGACAGGGTTTTGACCATTAATAGACTAGTGTATACAGTGACTTGATATATGGACTTAATTCGCTCAAATATTTTTGTTGTTCACCGCTGTTAGGTGTAGCAGCTGACGAGAACATGGTACGAAAATAACGGTACTACCATCTTGCAAAACCGGTCTACTGTTTTACACTCTTTTATCGTTTAACGAATCCGAAGGAGTAGGGAAACTATGGCATCATAATTAATTGCTTGTGAACGTATGATAATACATTTATGAAGATATGGTCTCAGGCAAGTGCTTTGTAATAAGGGATGGTCGACCGTGGGCTGTTACATTATACCTTTCCACATTGACGTGACAAAATCGAGCTTATTGATATTTCCTTGGGAACGAACGTGAAAGAACCGACCTGCCTCTGCATTTTACCAGCGATCTGTATTTGATTGTCCGACTTGGCTGCATGTAAAATTGGCTCTACGTAGTGCCCGTTCTGAACACGGTATACTATAACACGCTATGATTGTTTTGTATTGTCAGAAGATAAAACAGAAGATAAAACATAAGTTAGTTGAGATAATATATATTAAGCGTGATTCAAACTAACTACGTGAAGTGAGACATAGGTCAACTCATTTTTGCTGAGCTACAAATGGAAGAACATTAAAAATACATCATTTATGTCCGGTGTTATATAGATATTTTGTTTGTAGCAGATAGCAAGATTTTTGTTAACTTTGGAACTAATAGCTTCAGTTGTTTCTGATGCAAATTGTTTAACTAAAACTAACTACGTCACTTTGTCAAGACAACACTATCTGTAGAAATATGGCGATCACAGTTTATTGCAAATAACACTCACCCCTGTAATAATGAGTGACATCTAGAAGTTAATCCAAGTAGGCGGTAAGTCTTACTAAACTTCAAACTTTTATTACGTAATGAACTAATACACTTGTCGTAAGTTACAGGAGAGTGTAAATGCATTCCCAAGAGGCGTGCACAATATATAACTCCTGTTACACAAACCACTATTCAGCAAGCAGGGCAATAACTTGGAGTCGACTCACGTGATTGTACCATCCCGTTCACTGTATAGACATTCGTAATGGGTGAAATGCGATAACAGTTTGCAACGCTTTTGCTTTACCAGATCATGGCTTACGTTTGTATAAATAATATGCCATGATCAGTAAAGACTAGGACCACTCTCATAAGAATAAATATTCGCGTTTTTTGAGAAACAATTAAACAAACTCACATTTAATCAGCTCCGATTGGAACACTTTAATACAAATGTATGCAAACTCATTGAGAGAATGAAATTATTGTAAAGTCAATGTAAGTTATTTTGCAATATTTAGCGCACACATAAACCACATACTCGCCTTCTAATCCATCATATAAAACAGAAGTTTTTGCGAGCTTACTCTGATAAATTTCAGCGGGGATTTCTGAACAACAGACAAGGAAATGCTATTAGATCTGCTTCAGCTAAAGTTACAAGTATTCACAAAGCATACTGGGCGGTCTATTTCATTTGCTATTTTGTGATTCCGAGACGTCTTAAACAAAATTCAGAGATGCACACAACTAAATCTTGTTCGCATTCATTTTCAGGTTGATCAGTAGGAACAGTTTCCGATACGTAGCACAATTTGGAGACAGATGAATGAACTGATTACAAATAAAGTTGATCTCACTTCAACTATATAAACTCTGTTGCCTGCTCGAGATATATTTGAACATCCCATTCCGTTTCTCTGGATATCGTGATTTTCATAGATAGGTTTTCATGACTGTTTTCTGCCGCTTATATTATTAGGGTATTTACGAAATTTAAACCGTTCAGTTCGTTTGGTATGTGTTGTCAACCTATTACATATAAGGTAGAAAAACTGCTTGTATGTGGTCCACAACTCCACATTTATGGCTTGGAACCATTGAGGGGAACGATGATAGCCTTTCTATGAATAACGAATGTTAGCTGCTCTTATGGGTGCAAATTTCCGTTTCACCCGGTGAGTGTAAACAAACCTTTGTTTGGCCGTGTAAACAAACCAGGAAGCTACTTCCAGTAAATAGTGAAGTGTCATGGACCCAGAGTTTACAAAACGGAGAACTGTCAATTATGACCAACTCATAATTTTAAGTCGAACGTCATTCACATTTGTTTGCAGTCTTCGTAATCAGATAGACATTCTCACCAGCCTCTTCCAAAATGGAAAACTACACTAGGATTCCGTTCTCACTGGAACTCGTTAGTAGTGCATATCTTTACCTCAGCCGGGATTATTACCCTAGTCACATCTTAATGAGGCAACCACGTTGACCACTGCACCATCAATCTTACATTGAGAACGACCGAATTATCACATCTGAACGCTTCTTTCCGAAAGAGACTGCCTGAAAAGTCTATCCGAATACGATAGCTGCGATCAAATGTGATTGATGTTCAACTTGAAATTAATCAAATTCCCGGTTACTCATTTTAAAATTCTTTTACACCGGTTTAGTTCCACTTACACAATCTCCTCTGTCACTTTTGCAGAAGCGTCAAATAGCTTAATGCAATTATCAGATATTCTGACTTCTGTGCGCTCGGGTGATACATCAGGCCGGTCTGTTTATCGGATGATCGTGTGGAGTGACCAGTGCTTACAACTACTCTTCCCTTGTGACCGTAGCTTACAAGCGTGCTGTAACTGAACGCTTTTCAGTCCATCAGTTCAGTTGCAGTTACTGTGATGAAGACGTTGGCAAACCTGATCGACGAACACAGGTGGACCATACATTCAGATGAATGTAACAATTTTACGGATGTTGATGATTGGGATTGTAGGTGTGTGGATGAATAGGTTTACAGAAATCGGTTGATGCACTGTTATCGATGTGGGATTTCGCATCCATAAGCAGTCGGTCTAATGACTCGAATTTTACGCGCGCTATTCAGTTTACTAGAATTATCGATTTGATGAAAAAGCAGGAAAAAGCGAGACCTTTGATCACTGCACTGATTTATGCATTCTCCTAATTTTACAATAACCATCCAAATTATATGCGATTCAGTTATAACACAATAGAAAGTCTGTCATTTGGTTTGAACTGATCGTGACCGCCAATACACAATCAAATTCCAAACCACATTGCACTTAGTTGCTGTGAACATCCTAGATTCGCTCAAGGCAGAACACATTTTACATCATCATCAATCATTGACCAATTCACGTAGTTGTCATAGGTTCGGCCTATTGGTTATTGAGAAACTCACTTTCGGTCATATGGTGGATGGCTAATTTTGCATTTGATGGTAGAAGCGTTTACGTGAATTGCGAAAGGATCGGTGAATATTACCATACAATATGTGAGTGTTTGGCAAAATTGAACATGTATTGATCAATCAGTTAGCTCTAGATTGCCGGACGTGCTTTGATATTTGTTTGCTTGTGGCTTCGGACAACTCAATCACATGCAAGAATGCCGCCTTAATTAAGACGTGCGCTTGCTGATCAGGTGTTTCCATTTGTAAATATGTGGTAGTTTTCGTGGGAAGTTAACAAATCCTGTGAATATGACAGTGTTGTCTATAAAAGATAACCGAGTGACATAATGTTTTAACAGCGAGTCGCACACATGAATGTACCAAATGTTGAAGAGGTCAACAACAGATAATCACATCCATTTACTGGGAGTGATTTCAACTCATTCATAGTCCGTGGATTTGGAAGCAAACATCATCCGTATTTTGCACAGGATGCAGGGTAAACACGTTGGTTTTGTGAAAATCATTGCAGAATTCTACAACAGTGATGCTATAACTCACCTTCAATATAGTCACCAGGAACTGGGGATATAAAAGTGTAATTGTAACGTGTGTAGATTTCGACTTTTAAGTTTGACATACAAAATATCTAATAGCATATTAGTACAGGAGATAATAAATATAATTACACAATTAATAATAGAATCGCATTAGTTCAGACGATCTTAAATTTGAGGTCTAGATTAGAGAATCTATGAGGTAAACGAAAAAATCGTAAATTCACTTCCAACTATTAATCCCTACCCCGAAATTTCGTGTGAGACACACTACTGAATTGCGAGTCTCAGAAAAGCGCTGACGTAATTTCAAGACAAACGTAGACTGTGCATCAGTTTGAACGATTGATTTCAGGAGAAAATCCTAAATCCATGGTTACTGGTGTGACTTGGTATGGACGATTTAGAACGTTGAGTGTTTTCATTGAAACAAACGCTAAATCCCAAAATTACTTACCCAGTAGGTAATATTCAGCAACTGTTGGGAATTAAGAAACATTTATGAAGACAATATAACCGTAAGTAGCGTGAATTTAGTTTACATAAAAATACTAATCGTTACTACTAGTGTTAACAAAGTTCCGTTTACCGAATTGCAAGTTTTTGTCCACTTGATGGAGAATGACAGACAGGGGGAAGAACGTTTTATTAGGCGTGTGCAGTCCAGTTTCGTCTTAACGGCAATCTGCATTCTGGAGAATGCATTCTGCAATATGTGGTTAGTCGGTGCAGGCGGATAATTGAAACTACCAATCATCGAGAAATGTTGTATAATCCACTCCGAGGTCTCGATGGACGATTGCTAGTTTGCCGGCCACATACAAACGACAAACCTATTCGGACTTATGAGAGAACGGATTGCAATAACTAGGGAAGATTATCTTAAGCAGGTATTCTAGCCAACTCACCGGTAGTACATGAAACCCATGCCTCATTGGCTGGACAATTTAATTACCATCTCTGAGCCTCCGTGTGTTAGCCTAACTAAAGTTATTCAAATGATTGACTAGATGGTGACTCAATTTCTCATTTCAATCTGAAGGAGTGTGAACATCATTCGTGAGATAACTAAACCTAAACAAGGTCGTAGTCAAATAAGTGTAATTAGGATCATACTTTTGTAGTACTCAGCAACTTCAAACAAATTGTGTCATATGAGAATTGTAATCTCTTAATCGATTTGATAGTAAGCAAACATTCGTCGGTGATAAAATTATTTGTCATATCAGTTAACCCAATATGTAAGCGCAATCATTTCTTCTGCACTAAGAAACAGCATTTTATTACAGTGAGCTCAGTTTGATAAAATGTTTTCATACTTACTTTCTGTTTGTGGGATGTCTGTTATTTGAATGAAATGGTGACTTTAGATATGTGTGTCAAAGTGGAAACAACACATTATAACAAACAATATGACGAACGTACCTTCTTGAACGTATGGTTTAACTGAATTTGCATTGTGGTCGTTGGATAAAATTGGATACATATAGCCCACATCACTTGAAGTAATGGAGAATTATGACGACAATCAGTAAATAACATATGAATGCCTCCCAGGCTGTGAGTTAGTATGGTCAATCAAATGCAAGACGTACTGTATTTTCGCAACCATTCGGCAGCTGAAATGCACAAGAAATCTCAGAAGCTAGGGTCATCCGTTTGCGGCATCTTAAAATGGCTGTATATATATATATATATCAGCATGCAAATGAAGAACCATACGCAACACGCTTTGATATCTTTCGCTCCACTCACTTTCGTTAAGATACTTTTTTACTACAAACAGACGAATAAAATTTATGGGAAGTATGTTACAACTGTGTCTGATTTACGATTCACTGAGAGACTAAGGAACCTGGAATGAAAAAAGAACTAATCAGACAGATTGCATACCTTTCTGGTTTGCTCCGTCTGAAATTCAGTAAAATAACAAGCGCACTGTGCATATTCGCGTCAAACCTGACAAATGAAAGGATGTAAGTACAGCGTCAGCATTAATAATAACACTTTTCAAACGTATGGCTTACTGCTCTGGAAAAACAGCATCTCTGCAAAAGCAGGAGGAGATTATCGGTACGTTCGAAAGCTTCTTATCCTTGCAACCTACACCATACACCACGTTATTTGACTAGCCGACAAAATAAAGCCTTGACCGTATAATGACCAGTAACCCGGTGAATAAACTTGAAAGTAGCAGTGGAAAAGCCGCATTCAGTTTGTGCTGAAGCCAAACAAATCGGACATATTGCAAACATTTCATTTAGTGTTGATTTAAATTGCCGCAGGTGATTAACATTTGATAAGAGAGTGTGGATGAGGAGGCAGTATATTTTTGTGTTCATTACAAATGGTCACATTCAATTGTTCAGTAGATTACAAACACTAGCAGATTAGATTACTGATAAGTAGTCGAGGATTTGGTTTGTTTCAGTTTGAACATCACCCACAATTGATCGCAGCTGTCGCATTCCCATGGACTTTCCAGTCGGCCCCTTTCGAACAGCAGAAGCACTGGACTCGAGTTTCGCTCTGATTAGAGCTCGTCAGTAGTGCATATCATCGCCGCTGCCGGGACTTGAACCAGTAATCAGTAAGCTAAAATATCGCCTAGTAGGTTTAATGAGATCGGAGATTTCGACCGGTTTAGGATGTCCTAATTGCGGGGTTATCGGTTGGAGTTAACAGACATTAAATTCGTCTACAATTGAGACGATCGGGTAACCTGATCGTTACTCACAAGCGAAAGTGGTTGAGCGTTCACATATGATAATTCGGTCGTGCCTAACGAGAGGCCAATGGCGTACTGGTATACACGGTTGCCTCATAAACAGCGTGTCCGTGGTTCAAGTCCCGGCAGTGGCGATGATATGCACTACTGACGAGCTCTAATGAGAGCGAAACTCGGGTCTAATGCTTCTGCTGTTCAAAACTGGCCAACTGGAGAGTCTATGTGGATGCGACAGCTGCGATCAATTGTGAGTGATGTTCAAATTGAAACTAGCAAATTAACCGGTGGATGAAGCATGCCATGCAATGCTTGAAGGCGTAATACTAGAAGATTTTCTTGTCCGAAACAATGTCAGCCGTACTTTTGGTTTGAGTATTACAAACATACTGCATGTGGTAAGGGTAAGTGGCCACATTAATAGCGCAATGATCGCGATAAAATTTCACCGAGTTTTCGCACATTATCTGTCTGTTAAATGTTAAATTGTGAAACTACGCATAACTAGTAAATAATATCCTGCTTACGGTAGTGTACGAATGAACTCCACACTGAAAACAAAAGTGCTGTTTGGGTAAACATTTTTGGTTAAAGCATTGTTTCAAAATCTGCTGCTCCTCTAAAATCCAAAATAATCTTTACCCCCCGAAATGTTAAGCCCCTTAGGGACTGTAAGTTCTTGGTAATAATTTTCGGTTTTAAACAAATTTCAAAAAATGCCTGTAACTTGCGTGATTGGCAGTCTGAAATCGTATTGCACAATATAATTCGGTGAAATTCAAAGGCCTTTCAAAGATATGGCAACACCTTCCAGATCTAATGTTTGTTTTAACTTTTAGACGGACATAAACAATAACAAAATATGTTGAGTTATCCTTTGCAGATTAATTCATTTATGTACTATTTACTGCAGTATGTTGTAAGACGTATACATCTTCTGTCATATATTACTTAATTTCAATATAAATAATGTAGACGCACACAGTTGGCGTCATAACAGAGAAAACTAAACTCACGGTCAATTATATCCAGGTTGAAAGCTGAAGGAGCAATAGATGTCATTACATTGATAATAAACTAGTCCAACTGATTTTGCTATCGACTCTCAAAATGATATGTAACTTACCATCTTGTCTGGTATCTATGATGTAATATCAGTGTTGTACTATCTGTTATTGATCAGTTTTATGGAACGCGAATGTAGAAATCAGACATTAAAGACGAGTTCATAGATGCGAACAATATGTGATTTTGTCATATCAAAGTGCTGCACTCGTTTTTATAAGAGAATTTAACAGTGGACAGTAGACTGCTTTATGGTATTCTGTTTTAACAGTAACAAATCATAGGCATTCAGCATTTGTACAGATACCAAATTATCTGCGCGAGTGGTACCCGCGTGTAAGTTTAAAACATACGTAGTTAAATATACGAGGATATCATATTTACCGGTATGTTCCTCCTGACTTCCAACTGCTTAATCAACATGATTTATCCTAAGAAATTTTGTCATGGCAGACTGTCAAATCGGACGTGGACATTTTCAAGCCCACTGAATAAAAGACTCGTGACAATTCGGTGGCCTCATTTTTAATCGTCTGAGTTTTCAGAGATTACTATACGCATCTTCGATCAGTACCGAAAGATCCGAGTGACTATAACTTTAATCTAAACGTATGTAAGTGATAGCCTCACTGATGAGAAAAAACCCATGTATTTGTAATTATTCCCGAAGTACAGCACTTTGTTCGGTGTGAGTACCAGTAGTTTACCACGTGGACATTTGAACAAGTATTTATTTTTCAACGTCTTGGACTTTCCAGAGACTGTTCAAGAACAATGTAAATTGTATCAATGGGTTGCTGGTTACAAAATGAATATAACAGTGGTATATTACATAATCTGTTTCCTGTGTGTACCAATCACCTATCACTTACCTCCCGGAATCAAAAATTCTGTCCGTAGAAAAATGCGAGAAATGTGTAACTAAGGAATTTCAAGAGATCGCAATAATTTATCAACACAGATAACACTGGGGTTGAGTGTCCAGCAAAAACGCTGATTATTATCAACTCTGCGTAAGCTGTATACACGAGTGTGTGAAGCATTACCTGTTTGACATGGGATATCATCCATGATTGTCGACAA
Source organism: Paragonimus skrjabini miyazakii (assembly GCA_014338405.1). Lineage (NCBI taxonomy): Eukaryota > Metazoa > Platyhelminthes > Trematoda > Plagiorchiida > Troglotrematidae > Paragonimus > Paragonimus skrjabini miyazakii. Next base: position 14,213 of record JTDE01007803.1, on the reverse strand, counting down.
CTTAACGCCATGTCACATGTCTTGTTTGTATGGTAAGTGGTACGTTGTAGCTCTCAACAAAAATAGCTTCTTTTAGTCAACCACACTACTGTCGCAAAATAGAATGCACGAGTAGACAAACATTTCTTACCTTAGGTTGTTGTACGAGACTTATCAAGTTTGTCTTATGTAACCTCAAACTCAATCAAACACATTCATGATGCTTCCAGGATGTCCAACTTGTACGATTTCTCTTTAAGTCAATGCCTCATCATGTTTATAGCCATTGTGGTGTAGCATGAAACACGCGTTTTCGGAATGTTGTATCACATGGCAGCATCTCAGGAACTAAAACCCAGCCAGATGAGTGTCCTAAAATCTGTACTGATTTGAGTAGCATAGCATCTAAAGTAGTCCTTATTGTAAAAGTGAAATTAACAGTAACCTATAATGTAACACTTATTCTGTACTTCCTTTCAGTAATTATAAAAAGTTGGGAAATTTGAAAGCTGATTAATGATTATGGTGTGAAATGCTTAACTTCAGAATATAACACCATTATCTCAATACCGGCCAATTTGGCTTGTTTCGCTGCCAACGTTTTGTTCAAAGATCTGGTCAAATTTAACAACATTCCGTCGACGATAACACATCTACGGAGCTTTCCGTATGGTAGCTGAAAAATGTTGAACAATAGTCTTTTAAATGTTCTCTTCAATTCAGTAAAACATTTGAATTTTCCAGACTGTAACAAATCGGTGTCTTGCTAATGTCAAATGAACCTTTACATCGAAATACTTGTTGAAACTGAGCTCAACTGTAACTTACGTGTGCGATAGCGATCAACCACTAAAGATTGGATCGAAACATTTATCTATTTTTCTCACTGAATTTCATATTGATTATTATTTTACCGGAGTTACTTATTTCCGCATATATATTTGTTAAATCAACCAACTATATCTCACTCATTTGCATAGTGGTCATGACTGAAAAAGTTGAAATGATTTTTAAAGCAGTGATTATGAGAATTCATTTGAATGCAGAACAGTCGCAACTTGCTTATTTTCAATATTTTTGGTGTAATTTAAACTACGCGGACTCGACATACTGAAGAATACCATGCATTTTAATTTCACAAGTTCACATGAAAGCTAGAATGCCAAGGACTTACAACCGTTCAATTCATTCTCCGCTTCTGTGGTGGAAACATGAACATAATTGAAGAAGTTTAGTGTTGCTATGTTTTGTAAAATACACACGCAACACAAAGACGTATATGTCGGTGGTGCGTATTCTAAAGCGTAAAACTGTGTGACAGCTCTCTGAAGAAATCCTCGTTTGACTGTAACGCAGTGATTACATCAGAGATCATCACGAAATACGGTACTATTTTCAGCTTGAACTTATATGACATACTTAGATTTTGCCCACATTTTAACGTCGCTAGTTGTTGTACACTTACCAAGATAATTGCTATCGGAACCACCTACGTGAAAGTATTGTTGTATATTAATATTACTTGATGGGACCGAATGTTGTAACAAATGTATTTATGGATTCACATTTTCGATTACGGATATAAGAAGTTGACATATTTCATAAGTTCAATTTCGCGTTGGATTCCGTTTCCCAATACTCAGGTGGTTCACCCTGTTAGAAACTTGGGTTAACATTTGGATTTCTGAGTTCATGAAGTAGACTAATAGCTTGTCTGGTCAAACATGTTTCATTCCTCAGTGTTGAACTTAACAAAAATTGGACATTCTAAAAATTGTCAGACTAGCAGTGGGGCTGGTAGATTCCAATGTGAACTGTTTGAAAAATCTTGCTAGGGCAGTCCGTTCCGAGGATTACTTGGCGGGTGCTATATAACGGAGTGGGTTCGGTGGGTGATTGCGTTCTACCAAGACTATCCTCAGCCTTCACCGTGACTTTGTAGTTCTGTTGGTGAGTTCATTGCTGTATCTACTTACGCTGTTTTTGTAATCGCTTTGAATCCGAGGAAAACCTCCAACGGTGGCAATGGACTGTTATTCAAACTGACAAGCATTTTGTGGTTTAATTATGTTGACCACCCCTGAATACGTCTGCGGAAACCATGACGAACATTTTATCTGGAATGAGTTTCTGTCTACCGGGGCATTGAGATAATATACGTATTGAATAACGTGTCTCACACACGAACGCAAATTTGTTTCCATTTTGAGATAAATCTATCGTGCAAACTCTTGCAGCATGTGCACATCTGTTTTGACAGCGCTTTGAATCGGATTCCGCTGGCTAATCCACCATCGATTCGTGGTCCACATAGTCCCGTTTCATTGTTTCATTCGATAATTCGGTTTCAGATCTTAATAAAAAGACTGCATCAATCCATATTTATTTCGTTAATCGTTTCTTCTATGTGCCATGTTTACTAGAAGGTAATGTCAATCGCCAAACTCACTTGTCGCAAGGCTTTCGATGGCTATTTATAAGAGCGATGTCAAAATCAGTAATGGTTATGTTTTATACCTCAGAATGTGCAGTTTGCTTCATTAAGCCAGAAACTGCCAACCGCAAATCTGTTTAAGCGTAAACGTGCGTTAACTGGAAAGTGGCAATTGTTAGTCGAATGGTGTAGTTGGGATGCTCCAAATTATTTGATCAAAGTAAGGTTCGAATAATACAAACTACGGTACAATATTTGACACCCAGAATGAAGCAGTTTTTGTTTGCTGTGGTTGCCGTTTTCAATCAACAGGAACAGTTATCATTCTCATCATTATATCTGTTCTGATGCCTGCTACGACCGTGTTCTGTTTGAATAAGTCACCTCATAACTCACTGCCAACAAAGAAGCAACTCACCATGCATGTAGTAATCAGGAACTGTCGATAACAAGCGGTTCATGCGATTCGTTTTATTTTATAAATCAATCGGTATACACAACAAAAGTACACCTCTACGTTTGTACATATGTTTATCATATTGTTAGCTTTATGACTAAACATGGAAAAGAGCATTAGATTATAGGGCTATCAGAAACTCAATGAGAAAAAATTTCATTTATACCTGTACGAATTCGAGAATCATGATTTACTCTAGATTGAAACTTACGTTCGTTGTAGTGTTGAACAACTTGTAGACAGATCAATTTGGCAGATGCTTATTAGGTTTACGTCATACAATTTCATAATCTCTTACTGTTACTATTGTTGATGTTACCAAGCAACTTACCATAAAGTATGTGTTTATCCCCTTAACAAACATTGTTGGGAGAGCAGGAAAATAATGATGATATGTTTTGACTTGGGCTCCATGAGAAACAGTGCAGTCTTCAACAACTATAGGTTAGTTGCTGGTATTTCCACACGATCCGTTTGGCTGACCGATCTTCTCAATATGGTTAATCAAAGTCAATTTGGCCGATTCATTAAATGACATTTCACTCTGGATAAGGGTGTAACCATTTTTGGAGTAGCCTCGGGTAAGCTGGCTCCTGAGCAGCAACGCTGCATGACATTTTGTGATTCAATCGGACAAAGGTTAAATTCAGTAGTTTTGCTTCGAAATATGGGTTATAGCTCTGCGCAATGCATGTCCAAATCGAACTAATATTGGACTACTGCTCAGCTAGCCAGTAGTATTAATCTTTTGTATTATTGATGAGTAGTCGGGGATTTGGTTTCGCTAGGGGACGATTGGAAAGTCTCTGGGAATGCGACAGCTGCGATCAATTGAAGGTTATGTTGAAATTGCAATCAATATTTTTGTTTGTCATTTACTTCTGATCATTTCACAAAACTTATATGATCATAAAATGGAAACTATTATGTTTGCAATGTGTGTTAAATATTTTCTAGAGGATGCTGATGTCAGAAAAATTCTCACACTCACTTCTTGAATACGGCCTATTCACTATGTGAAGCAGAAAGCAAGTTAATTTGAAGGTTTGAACAGTTTGGTGCACACATAAATCTGTGCTAACATCCCCAGTCTATTTTGCTGAAAGAGATATCGAACATACCTGATTTGAGAAGTCTGTTCGCTGAAGTTTATATAATAATAATATTATATGACTGTTCATCAATTTTCGTACTATGTATTGTATCTTTCTCTCTGTCATACAACTGAGTGAACGCACATGAGCACACAACAAAACATCCAACTCACTTTCATCTGTTAGTTTCTTAGCAACTAAAATTCACGGATACACGTAAATGAATGTAACTGTCAAAATGATGTTTTCATATCGTACTCGTGGGTGACAAGCAAAACAAAATTTATTTCCATTTACCGGCATTCCGATCGCTGTGTGCTGAAAATGTAACAGATATATTGACAATCAGTTTACAGTTTGAAGTTGTGGTATAGGGAGCAAGGCCTCAACTATTCCACAGCATCTGTCAGGAGAATGATGCACATCGAACAGTTAACTTACCTGCTGATCCCTCTGAAATCCACCAATAGGAGGATGTTATATTAATCGAAATTTCCATCCTGCGAATTTAAACTGTAATTTTCCACTGGAAATGCAAATTGTTTTACCCTGGCCCGTGACTCACGAGATTGGAAAAATTGTTTATCTGAATATGAAATAATGAGTTGATGATAGTTTTGAAAATTAATTTGATATTGCACACTCTGTGCGTTGTGGCGAAACATATTATTTCAATGAATTTTGCCAAAGAATTGCAGTTATGCAATCCGGCAGATTTGATAGTTTATAACAGACCCATTTACGAAGCATCTGAACCTTGCCTGGATTCGAGCCAGCGACGAAAACAACATGCACAATGATGACAAATGCTCTACAAGCTGAGCTACGAAGCTAGGCCAGAAACTCAGAATTTCCACATTTGGACCTATTTACCCACCCAACAATCTGCGCCATATGGAATCCATCAAATGGTCCAGCACACTGACTGCCCAAGCAGGATTTCTAGGGATGCTTCGGGCCGCTGTTCGGCAATTTCTTTCTACTGAATACCCTCCAGTACTATGAAAACGCTCAATGATTAAACATGAAATGCTTTCTGATGACTAATTACCTCTTGAGAGAATTGCGAATGTGAGATCAAATATACCTCCGAGATGATATTATACTTCTTCCTTCAGGTGTACTGATTGATGAATAAACGTATTTCATCACAGGTACATGAGAGGAACATTACCATATTATATGTAACGTGTACACGTTGAGGAAAAATTGTCTCCACCATGCCGAGGTAATGTCATTTCGTCTGGTGTGTTTGCTTATGGTTGTTAGATAGTCCTGAAATATCAATGAAAACTCAAAACTTTGTACCTGACGCTGCAACATCTGTCCACACTATTGAATGAAGTATAACAAAAATACAATTTAGAATTTGTCAGGTAGAAACAATCCTATGGTTATTGACATGAAATGTACTCCGGAAGAATGCCAGTAGCTCGGAAGCTGGAAACCAACTAAGTGTACAGATCTCAGGAAAGCATATGGAAGTATCTCAGTTTAAAATCTCTACGGTTTTCAAGGATGACAAAGCATATGCCACTACAGCCCTATCTTTCTGCATCTACAAGACGCAGTTATGTATGTCCTCTTCTTCCAGCCAACATACTGCCAGTTTTAAAATGTGAACGGTGCATGCTCTCGGCAGAGAGAATGTACTTACTCTGATGTATTCGTTGGTGATCACAAACCTCTAGTTTGATGAAATCCGTGAACAGGCGTCTTATTTTAAATGCACTGACGAGCATACCAATGCCAACACTCCTCACAGCAATCTGCGATTCTTCCCAATCAGTAGAACGGCTGGCGGTTTTTGATTTCATTTTCGTATACGATTGAACTGCCCCATCTTGTGACAAAAATATGTGCATCTATCGAAACAAGTGCATGCTCCATGAATGTTTTCAATATGTGATGTGCATTTCAATAGAACTTACGTTGGTGTAAATCTAAATTGTGAGGAATGAAAGATTAGACACATTGTTTGTTAGGGATAATCCAGTACTTTTCTAACAGCTCTGTGGAAACTTCTTTTCTACTATTGTAATTTGGGTACTTATGACGAGTTTCACGGATTGCGTGATAAAGCTTCAAGCTAGACAGAATAAAATCATTTTGAATTGAACTCACGGTTAATTTCGTCCAGCTTGAACACTGAAATTGAGAGAGGGAGACAAATAGTGTGATCCACCTGACACATACAACATAGTTCAAGTGCACAGCAAAAGATTCACGTGATTTTTCTTGTCATAGCTTCATGAGACATTATGTGACTTACCATCATTAGTGGTGTCTGCAATGGAAATTCAGGAACTCAATACATCGAGGATTATCACAAGCTAAGTATGCGTGTTTGGAAAGAATATTGAATTGTAATGTTGAGTGAAAGCGTCAACAAGTATGCAGCTGTAAGATTGAAAGATTTAGTTATGAACAAACAATTCTGTGCTCGCGTTTCCGTTGTTTTGTGAAGTAGCAAGTAGAGCAAAATAGTCACTGAACTCATGGTGTTCTTGTCTCAATTATCCGTACTGTTACGGTCTTCTGTTTGTTACATTCAAATGAATCTGCCAATTCATGTCCTGCCTGAATTAACCAATACAAATTCTGTGAACAGTTCTTCTGGCCGCTTTCACATCTCCACAGTACAAACTTGTTGATCACTGCTTCATTGACCTCACATTAATTAAGACCCGATGTGAGTATTACTCCATAATCTGAGGTGAGTTAGTTGATGAACAAGTTGGCATTATCAGATGTAGTATGATTTTATTGATGCAGTGATAAACAAGGCTATTTCATTGAAGCGTAATTGAAGTTGCGATGAAAGATTCGAAGAGTCAGGCACATAAACCATGGTTGCATGTATCAATTTGACCAGATTTACCTACATGTATACGACTGGTTATTGATGGTTGGTAAGGTTAGCGAGATTATGGATTTATGTTGGCAATCGTATTTTAACCGTTATTCTGTTGCGCACCTCTAGTCCCATCAGAGTTGAAAATAATCCCATTTAAGCGCCTGTTGCGACTGCGAGCTTTTCCGACTGCGTAAACACGACCGCAAAGTTTTAGTTAATAATGTATTCCGCGGTGTGATATTAGAAGCGTGTTTTATGACGAACGTTATAGGATTTTCATATTTAATATGGCTTAACTAGTTGTCCACTGGTAATCTTTTGTAACATCCACCTTGATGAATGTGGAGAAAATACGCGGCAACCGAATGCACCAACCTATACTAGTTAGCACAGATTCAAGCAACGAGTGTTTCGTTCACATGTTTAATGTGTGCTGCATTATTTGCGTCGAATTATGCTGCTGACGCCAAGTCATGGATGAGCGTCGTAACAGACTAAATTTATCCAATCATTTTGAGAACCGACAATAATTGAAACATTGAGCAGAACAACACGCACTGTGTGAAGTCGATCAAGTTAGTTTCGTTGTATATCACGAAATCAGAATCACAGAATTGTCATGACAAAACTCTAAGTCTGTCCTAACTCTAATCCAAAATAAATTTGGAATGCTCAAAATGTTTATACAGATTGATTAGACAGTGTGATATGACAAAACGTAAAACTGTACCTTACCTGAGTGAGCAGTATGGAGGATGAAACACAGGAGCGCGGGTAACTGCGATGCGTTTTTCATCATCATGCGGTTTCGGACTGAAGTACCATTTTGCATCGCGAAAGCGGCGAAATATATAGTATATTTGGTGACCTTTAGACCCGGTAGATTGGAAACAGCCATTGGAACGCATACGTGTTTACATGGTGGGGTAAGAGTTTGCAGTTGTCACTTAGTTGGCGGCATTTTGAAAAATTCGTGTGCTTGTCGACTTAGGTCAGGAGCAGTATCAAGACTCTATATTTAGACAATTTTTCTTGCTGTGGCAATAACTATATGTGACATATATGAGTTTAATCTGATCCTATTGGTCGACTATGGCATAGTCTGATAAGACTTTTATCCAAAAAATGAGTTTCTCGCATTCATTTGTGACCCCATATTCTGTGGCACATTCAAATAATATGCATTGCGCGGGAATTTATGGCTCCCTACTCCTTTAGGAACATGTAGTCATTACTGAAATAACTAAACCCAGAAACCAGCAACAACAATATATCACCTGGATTCCTCCGGTCAGCTGAGTGCAATGAGGTAAATTGGTTGTTCTATTGCTATGGTAAAATTTCGGCTTTCTTTCAAACAACAGAAACAAAAACCAAACAAAAACGTTCAGAAGGGACACAAAATTTTCTAGAAGAATGTAGTTTTAAATATGCATACTCCATGTAATCGAATCATCCACATAAGTTTGTTAAACACACCTTCAATTTCAGTTTGTCTGTAATGACATTGTTGCACCTACTAACATCTTATGTGTATCATGCATTTCGCATGTCAGTCTAGACACAACCTAACAGTGAAACGAAGGTTTGTATCTTTGAAGCAAAATGCGGTTAGATCAGGGAATTGTGAGTTGCGTGGAAGGTGATTTCAAAGAATAACACACATCTGTACCCAGTGGACATTCCTTAAGCAGCTGAACTGTCGACAATTTGGATCTTACGTCGCTTTAGATGCACCGATGGGATAAGAATTTTGCTCAACCACGTTTGTGGGATCACCTTACCCTTTGGATATTCGGATATTTTCAGTGTTATTGCGGCATTTTCAGGGCGTACTGTATCATGCAAAGTGAGTGTCGTGATTAGGCGGTTAATAGTGTATAACCAGCTATAATGAAAAATCAATTTGCGATTGAAATTATAATCTAGATGGGAGTGGTAGGATGGAGGATAGAAATATCCAACAGCTAACAGCGCTAACACGAATGAAGAGATTACGCAAATCGCAGACAATCCAAACTTCAGCGTTTATAAGTATACAGCAAATAGCGAAGAACTAATGTTCAGGTATGAATTTTTGTGGCAGGATATGCACCACTGCGTAGGGGGACGGAGATATCTGTGACCTAATGCGTATACTGTGTTTGATGTCGACGGACAAGCACACAACATTTTCTACAATGCGGTCAACTACACAGTAACCGGGAGTTTAT
>JTDE01007802.1:16042-26413 GCA_014338405.1 Paragonimus skrjabini miyazakii | reverse complement strand
AACGTATCCACGTACCCCCAAGCATGTAACTCCCAGCTTGAGAAGTTTCCGCCCAGGTGGAACTTCTCGGGTGCAATGACGGTCTCAGTAGTCTCCACAGCGATGGCTCCTCGACGGACAACCAATGTTATCAGGATTGTGAAATGGTCCCGTCGTAGAGGCAGACGGCAACTCTTCTTTATTCGGGGGGTGTTTCGGCATCCTGGCAGAGTCGCCATTATGTAACAGGCAAGCCAGACGTTCTGGCTTCGTGTACCCGTTACATTCGTAAACCAACTTTGAGCAACGTGGAGACATCGGGGGACAGCGTTCTTCTGAAGTGAGGGTCCCAACGATAGTTCTGTGAAAGAAGACAATAGAAACAAGCATGAGCCAAAGGCCCAGTAGGACATGCACACGACTTACGCAATCGAAAACAAAATTGGCGCCGACAACATGGCAGGACGATTCGTTAACTAACGACTCACCTATCATTCTATTCTTTCAGGTCGTTTGACATGCACCATTTCGAGTGTTGTTTAATACAATCGAAGGTTTTGCACACTTCGTCTGGCGCGTTTTTGAGTGCTTCCAAATGAACTGGGGCCCATCTTGCGTTCTTTTCCTTTATTCCCTTGGTTGCTACCGTTGGTTCCAGACTGGGCTAAATCTAAACACATCATATTTCCAAATATCGCGGGATATATAACATTTGTTTTCAGACACAATTTTGTTCCTTTTTTCCGATACCTGTTGGGACTACTCTTCGATTGCTCTTCAGAAAAGACGTTCCGAATTGTTAGTGGAGGAGGGTTGAACTTATACCCGTTTGTCCACTGCATACATCCTCTCATCCTCATCAGCCACGTGAACCTTCGAAAAGATAGATTTGTGTTACATTGATGTTTGTTAGATGAGGTCGTCAGACTTCAAGTATCGTGTGCGGGAACAGCATGCTATTCTGCGGTAAGCATATATGGACAAAAATCCACTCCACTCCCGATGGGCTCTTGAGAAGCATCACAGTAATCTTAACTGGAACGAGAGTTGTAGATGTTAATGATAGTATCGTTTATTTTAAAGAACAATATGCGAATCTTTGTTCAAAAGAAGAACAAGCGTTGACACCAGAATTAAGCAGCGGATATGTGAAAAGGAGAATGTAGAAACCAGCTGTCTGTCAATTATCGGGCGCTACATGCTTTGCAACACTGTACAGCTGACAAGTGTTAATAACCCAGTCGTCAAACGAAAACTACTATTGCGACATGTAATAAACAAAGTTCGGAATAATGAAATAATTACAGGAAAATAAAGGAAGAAATAAAATAAACGGTCAGCTTCACCAGACCGAAAGCTCTTCATATCACAGGGAGGCTGCTACAGCCAAGGCTTACGTATGGAGACAGAAAAATGTTCTTCATAGCGGGACAACTGTCAGAGAAGGGGCAACAGTTAACGCCAGGTTCCCGCCTAAATGTGTCGTAGCTTTTTAGGGAACCTAGAACAGTCAGTAGACATAAATCCGTGATTGCGCAAGAGGCAGTCCCCGTCGAAGAATGGCGATACATGAAGAGGGAAATATAATACCACGAGAAAAGATGATCACAGGTGAATGAGACACAAGGTTCACATCACAGCTCAAAATGTGGAGGACCGGTCGAATGGCGACATTGTGAGGGTCGATTCTGTACTTCGCGACTTAGTCCGTCGATGTAAATTGGCTTCGGTGGTTATCCACTACAGACATCAAACACCACAGTTGCACCGTCACGAACCGCAATCACACCGGGTTTGGTGAACGAGTCCGTCGTTGGTACTCTCAACACCTCGAGGACTGTATCGCTCAGGTTGCACAGTCATTTCGCCAGGTCTTAGGCCACACGGTTGTGTCGAGCACAACGTACGTCATGAGTGATCCAGCATGACTGCGGAATATGAGCAAGGCTTTCTGGTTGATCGCAGTTGCCATGGCGGCGAACTGATTGGTCACCACGGCCACCTCGTAAATTTCGGTCCCTAGTCCGCAGCAGACTACATCTGAGCTGGATGGCACGAATGAAGTTTCTGCGGAAGATGCGTTCCGGATTGAACAGTCAACAATTAGAGAGTGAATATCGTGGCACCTCCTGAAGATGACGGCCGTCTAATGAATGACAGAGTTCATCCAATCACGCCACTGCAACCACCACTGCAACCTGAACGCGTATCGGGACGTTCACTTCTCTCGAGATAAGGCCAGACGAATTACCTTCGACCATCTGCAAAACTTGACATTAACTGGAGGACAGTCTCTCCTCTCGAGGTTTGCACAAGGAATATTAGTGGAAAATCTTGGGATGCCCAGACCGTCTAAACGAACTGGGTGTGTGGATGTAGCTGATTTATGTGTCTTTAGGAAGGCGGAGCCACTGCCGAATAAGCTGGTAAATTGTACAGTCTATAGCCTTGAGAGTGTTGCGGTGGACTTGGCTCAACACTAACGAGTGACTAATCTTTGGACTCAGATGTTGTCTCAGGAATTCTAGGCGTTGATGTGGCTTTAAGGGCGCTTGGGTGGTTTCATCCATTATCGTACGACGCTGCAGACGGTGATTAGTGAAGACATTACCTTTTCAGATGGACGGGGTACCCAGATAGGTCACCGTGTCAGAGGCGCTTAATGACTGGATGATGTCCGGGCCAAAATCAACAGACACGTCAGCGATAGCAGTTGCGTTCTGCTCATGGTCGCCACAGATTACCGGGCGTTCAGTCCTTCGCGTGTTGATCTTTAATCCGGCTGGTTTCAGGACGTTAGCGGCGACTGCAAGCTTCTCGGAAAGACGCGTAGGATTCTCAGCCAGAAGGATAAGATCGTCGGCGTAGACGCAACTGCTAGCCAGTGTATCGCGGAACTGATAGTCAAGGTCCGGTTGAGATAGGGTCAGCAAATCATACATAACCATGATGAATAGAAGCGGGGACAGTGGGTCACTCTGACGAGTACCACGCTAGGACCGGAGAACGGAGCATTTGAGCGTTGCGGAAGCATTCCGAAAGGAGTCGACAATGTAATGTGCCAGAGGTGGGGGAGCACCGAAAGCTCGGGCCGATTGGATAATTGAAACCTGTGAGATAGGATGGAACGCTTTCGAGACATCGATAGGCAACCGTCACGGTGCATGAGCGCAAATTGAAGAGCGGGCAGTTGGCGTGCATTCCAACTATTGGCCAATACCTTGTGGAAACAACGCAGCAACACTGAAGATGCGGCGATGGGTCTGAGCTCGGTGAGAGACGGAAGATTGTTCACTTTGGGTACATGCTTGATGCGAGAGCGGTATAACTGGATTGGACAACCTTGGGCTAGCAGAAACAGGTTGAAGTATCCGGCCAAGGTATCAGCCTTCATGCGTTTCAAATATTTTGGCAGCAATTTGTCCAAACCTGGAGAGGTGTTTCCCATGTTCCACAAGGTGCGCGATACTACTCCCCAGTAATCGGGTTGACCAGAGACCAGTCCGGAGCCAGAATCGTGCGAGATAGTTGTTCATCAAATTATCCGGGAGGCCGCGGTTCATCATGTAGGTAGTTCTGCAGTTGCCATAAAAAACTGCAAATGCAGCATCTTTCTTACGCAGGTGATACGGCGTTTGAATCGTTGCATAGTCAGCTCTCCGTATCTGCTTCCTGGCTGCGTGGGTGCGTGAGAGGGTCATCGGATAACCAGTAGCCAGGTGTACGGAAAAGCCAATGAGGTGAACATATTCAACAGCTATTTAACCTGTACCGTTGTGAAAATTTCTGCTTGAAGATTGCGGGTAATGGCTAGTAATTCGTCATTGTGTAGGAAAGCCTCGCTGTTGGACTCCAGTTGGGTGACCACTGTTTGGATCAAACAGGTAAACCACTCAGAGTGATCAGCAGCTTGAGACCCAGTGTCTGTTGTTGTGTTAGTCTGTGAGACGGTGGTTGGATCAACAGCGGGGACAGCATTCCTCTGCCAATTCAGTGCCTACAGACGCGTCCGATTGCTCTCCAGCGTACGACCTGGGAAGTGTGGCAAGAGCCGATAATGAACTTCCCGTCGGCTAGGGCACGACAAAACCAGTGCACCGGCTGAGACCAATGTGATCCGGTTGCATTCATGGACATGAGTTTCTCACGGTTGCGTTCAATGGAATGAGCATGCCTTCTGTGTCGACTGAGACAAATTTTGGTGAGGAAGCAGCGGTCACAGTTGACACGCTCATAGACTGTGACAGACCGGGTATTCACTTCCTACTCCGGACCATTCCGACGTTGATGCACACGAGTATGCGCCGACAAGCCGGCGTTCGACTTGCAAATCTGGTCACATTCTGGACAGGTGTACTCCGCTCGCCTATCCTGTGTACGGGTAGATGCCTACACTGATGTGCTGGCGGTACTGTCATTGTTTTGGTCGAATGTAACCAGTAAGATTAAATCCATGTAGAGGGGTTAATCCTATCTGCAGTTACTGAACTGTCAGCCAGTGAAGATTTGCACCGAGACCACCCAGTCGGCATCACGAGGAGGTGGTTCAGCGCGCCGATTACTACTACTACTAATAATAATAATAATAATAATAAAAATAATAATAAGGTGTCATGATCGAGTGTGACGTCACCGGATGGCTTGGCCAAAGTAACCGGACTTCATTAAGTGGAGTCAGTTAAAGCAGACGCGTACGAGGACTGCCAGACCGAAAACGCACGCACATACTGGTAATGATGTAAGCACACACGCATACGCGTCGAGAGTCCTCCGCAGTGTTCTTCTCGGTAACAGCAAGTCGTCAAAACGTTTCTTGAACGTCCCGAGAGTAGTACCTCCTACAACTCCCGCCGTAAAGATGTTCTAAGTCTGACAAACATAGGTAGCAAAACTGTGTTGCCCACAAAGTAGACGACTGCTTATTGTTTAAGTGGAACTTATGTTCTTTCAAGTTAGTGGTTTATGTTAGCTTGGGACGGCTTCCATTCGGGGTGATTCTTTATGGTCATGATTTCAAAAGTGAAGTTCATGTCTGCAATCATCCATCTGTGAGCCGGTAGGAAGAGGTACAGCAACTCCGGTGGGTTTGTGGAAGAGTGCGGATAGAAACTTACAACCATTTTGTTACACGTCGCTGCATAGGATCAAGGGTGGCTGTCTCTTCTCAGGTATGCAACACATGCATGTATGTTCACTTCCAACACAAGTCGCACTGGAGTATCATAAGTACGCGCAAAGCATTCTACTAGAACTTTCCTTAATAGCCTGCCGTGCGCTGCCAACCTGTAGCTGGCTTTCTTCGTCAGTGTCATCGTTTTAGCATTAGGACAGATGCTTGCTGAAAGTGCAGTTTCAAGGTCTTTTTCTTAGGGAAAAGTGCTAAGCTGTTGTGTAATAATCCGGTGGATTTTTCTACTCACGACAAGTAAGATTTTCGGCGTTTAACGGAAGATTGCTGTCTGTCGACCACCGTTGCATTACGTCGATTCTTTGGTGCAATAGAGCAGTCACACACTTCAGTATCGCCTGCATACATGAGAATGAAGACTGGTTGATAGCTGTCAATAAGAATAATAAAGGGTCTAATATGAATCCTTGTGAAACACCCGTGGGAGCTTCGAACGCGGCGGACAGTCTACTGTTGACCCTCACGGAATACGTCCTGCCTGATGAGTAGTGTTAGGTCCATTTACATAGGTGTTGTCGAGACCAGTAGCTGGTGGATTACGGAATACAGCACGGTGATTTATCATACAGATGGACTTGGGTGAGCCTAAGAACGCAACATCTAGGAGTCACCTTTCCGCAGCCACGATCCAGGAGTATACTGTCACCAACAAGTCAGTGATGCACGAATCACTTCATGGAAATCCGCCTTTATAAATAGGCGAGATTGAATCGGGCTTCCAGATATTGAAAGGGTGTCCGAGGTATTAAAATATGGGAACATTGCAGGCAATGAAGCAGTTCTGTGAATGTGTAAGTGAGCGTTCGATTTTCTTAAGAGCAAACTGGAGCACCCTACAAAAATGCTTCGTTCTTTGGCAGTAAGCCATTTCAATTTCTGCGTAGACTACGATGTGAGGGGTGCACAGTTCTGTTCGTCGTTGCACCTATGGCATGATCTTTGTCTCCTGGACTTTTGATGGAATGGGTCGTCCGCGGCGTTGAAGTAGCTATCTGCATTTTAGTTATGAATGTCGTATGTTTGATAGAAAGTTAGTGACCACGCTCCCCACCTTCGTTTATTTCCTTCTCGTCAATCTAAATTCGAAATCCTTCTGGTAACGATCGTGAGTCTTTCTGCGCTGAAAATTATTGGTAGGGAGTGAAATCTGTCGTAAAACAGCGAATTTGTGAGGGATCCGTGAAGATCTGGCAATATTTCGGTAGTATCGCTGAAGAATGTGAAAATCTTGGGTTTTTGCGACAAAAATAATCATGATCATTGAAAGATTTGTTTCAACCGATCGTTAATTGGTTTGTCCTTCATTTGGCGCCTAGATAGAAAATAATAATGGAGGTTCATATGCGTTTTCATCTGAAGTAGCTTTTTATGTTCCATTAATAGTTAACCGTCCTATGTTGATAAATGATTTATTGTGCATTAATTTGGTTTTAGGTAATGGATTATTCACAGGGTTTCGAAGATCTGTTCGAGAATTGGGAATTTTCTCGTTTTCGAGGTTTCCGAAGTTGTTTGGATAAATATGTAAAGGATTACAGTGTTTTGTACGTGCTTGGTTCAGGCAAAATGTCAAGCAATGGACGCTGGAAGTATGACAATGTGAGTGTGAGTATTAATGAGATTACGTGATAGATTGCGTACCGGTGTACCAGGTACAGGCGACGTGGGAGCGAAAACCGCGGATTACGATGCGTTTGGTGAGCTGAGTTCGCTAACTTTCGAGTGCTCAGTTCTCATGATACAAGCTGCCAATCACGCTTTAATGTCGGTAGAAGGAAAACGATGTTGGTTGTTAGCTCTTTCACATTAGAGCTGTACGATGCACACCCAACAAATCCTCGGCTCACTGCAAGTGAAGTGAGCGACCCTAGTTATCTGTTCGAGTACAACACTCCAACTACGGAGCTAAAGCAATATGCTGTGGATGTTTATGGCAATTATAAATGATTGCTAGCCGTTGACCGTGAGTTCCTGAGCTGTCGTGTTCGGAAAAACTATTTTCCTGGAAGAAATCGTTGCAATAGCTTGGTAGCTGATGCAGAAATTATAATCGTCGAAATCTGTATCATGACCTCACATCTGTTCGTTTTAACTGACCATTAACGGGAAACCACCTTCTCGTAATTGTTTTTCGAAAAATGGTATGGCTGCTGGTGTTGTGGTCGATTGCGTGTGTGAATGTTATCACAAGAATGCTGGGGTTATTTATAATGTACATTTTCATTTTTGTCATTTGTTTTTTCTTCACTTTCGGTTGTTTATTTTTTCTTTGTAGGAAATTGATTATATTGCGATTTTTATGGCGATGTTTAAGGATCACAAATTTCGCACTTTCTCACAGTTTCAGGAGTGTCTTCAGAGGTACATGGACGAGGTGGGCGTTATTTACGTTCGTGGGACGGGCCGTAGGTCAAAAACTGCCTTGAAGTACGATAAGGTAAGGTGACATGGCTTCCTGAAAACCGCGCAGATTTGTTATCGTTGTACGAAGTACAAAAGGCGTAGGAGTGTATGCAGGGGTGTGCAACTGTCTGGTGGATTAGCTGTTGTTAGTTTTAACCAACCAGTTCTCGCGACACATGTTGCAGATCACGATTTTATGTGGCCCGACGAGATGCGTGTCAGGTTCTGAGCTCTTTCGAGTTGGAGCACAACCACCCTCTCAATCGTCTGCTATATTAGTCCCATCCTACCGTCAGTGAATTGAACGAATGCAGGAGTCTGTTTCAGTACAGGACACCAAATGCTGACATTATGCAGTATGTGGCGGATGTTTACGGGAAGTTTATCACAACCGCTGACGTTGGAAACATCCGCTGCAAGTTAAAGCCTGCAATGTCAAGTGAGTTTGTTGCGCAAGATCGGTCACTGTATGTCAAAGAACATTGATGAGCTGCTGTTGGTGATTAATGCTATAGGTGTGGTGCGCAATATGAAGGATGAGGGCAACAGATGTACGCATACCTGCTTCGCCCAGCGAACGCAGATTGAACTATTCCGACGTTTCCCATATGTTGTGAATGTGGATGCCACCCACCGGAAAAACAGGCGCAAGTGTATCATTGTATACCTTCCCATACCTTCGAAGTTGGAGGTTTTATCAGTTCCTAGTGACAGACGGTATGGGACACGGCTGACCTGTGATGTACGGGTACGTTCGTAGTGAGAAGTATACTTCACTACGTAGACTTTCAGAAATTTTTCGTGAAATGATGGGCGAGCCGATTGCGGTAAAAACATTTTTCATGGATAAGATGGCTGCGCAGATGAGGGCAGCCCATGTGGTGTTCGGCTGCGACATCCAACTGTGTTACTTTCATGTACGCGATGCCGTACGTGAGCATGTAAGTGGGCAAAATTCGTCCGTCATATTTGTTGAAAGACAAACTTTTCGCAGTCGCTTTCTCTTCCACCGAATGGCTACGGCAGACAATGAGGAAGAGTAAGTTACACTGTTACACTGTTTACCGTAGGCTTAAACGTGATCTGTACATCATCGGCCGAACGGATAAGAAGTTTCTTAATTATTAGCTGTGTAATTGGCTGTACATCAAGCCGAAGTGGGCCATCCATGCGCAAAGCGATGTTGTCCACTTTGGCAATCGAACGAATAATAGGCTGGAAAACGCAAACGTACGGTTGAAGAAGAGGTCGCACCCAAGAGACTTCCTAGCCGTTGCCCTTCAGAGAATATGAATTCACAGTGAGTGGCTGATGCGGGAGTAGGAAATGCAAACGACCTTTTGGTGCGACCGCCGTGAGGTTGTGGAGGTTGACTGGTACGTGAAGAACATTCTTCAGAGAATGACCACGTTCACCAGTCACCTTGTCCTACAACATCTGAATGTACGGACTCCACGAAACAGCGTCTGAGTGCAAGGTAAGCACTTCTCTAGTGATCACTTTGAACATTGCAGTTTCAGGTGCAACAAGATGACGGCGCTTTCGTCGTTGATAGCGTACATGGCACATGTGAATGCACTTTTACCGTACAATGTGGCTTCACATTGTGTTTCGTAGACATCTCTACCCCTACGGTAAGGTCTTTTGTAATGTTCATTTCCCCTTACAAAGGTGACGTCCCCTTCATGAGCGGTAGCTTGTAGAGTACAATTTGCCAATTCGGTGGTTGGTAGGCCGGCAGCTTTGGCCGCTTGCTGCAACCAATTTCAACCACCACTATAAAACCCTTAATCATGTACTCGAAAAACTGCATGACTACAACGGCCGCACGGTGGTGAGCTGCTTGAACACCATCATTGCTTTCGTCAGTAAGATAGTGGAATGTGGTAAAACTGGTTTACCTCTGCACAACTTCCCCGTGGGCTCATCTACAAGCAGTATGCAGCCGAGGTGGGTGAAAAAGCCTAAAACAGGATTATCATGTGGACACTGCGGTGACCCCGTACAGATGGACAGCCATTGCTGTGATGTCGATCAGCTGATTTTTCACTCCAAATGTGTCCAAATGGCATACATAAACGAGTGTCCATTCTGTGGCAATCAGCTTCAACCTCAGTCGTCTGGTAAGTGTACGTTCTGAATCCTTATTTTTGTCAGTTCCTTCTACTTCAGCCGTTGTTCGCACTTCCCCAGTGATAATGGGGTGCAAGTCCCGCACACCACCCACAACGAATGTTGACTTGGACCGGTCCGCTGATAGTGTACCGCTTGCACACGGAACAAAGAAAGCGCCAATCAACATCACCTGGAGCAACTATCCTGTTGATATAATTGCAGAAAGTAAGTTCCTTCATATATGCGTGCACAGTTTTCTTGCAGAAATCAGATGCAGTGAACGACAGAATGATGAAGACTTCATATGATACGCAGTTTCAATCATCCGGGAGAACACCAACCACATGAAAACCGAGGGCTACATTCTGTGCTGGGAAAAAGCGGAGGTGGTATGTACATTGATTCACAATTATCACATACATAATTCAAGATTCTATCCCCGTGTTTACGTCCTTAGTTGCCTCCCTCGTCCACCTATGTGTTTCAGTATGAGGAACGGTTTGGCATTACTCGTAAGGTAGGACAAATAGACGGAGCAGTTATAAGTGTCTAAGCGTGGAGTGCAGTTTGACTGAACTCGTAAGGTATGACAGATGGACGGAGCAATTATAAGTGTCCAAGCAAGGAGCACAGTTGGGGATATTTTAAGTCAACTGGACGGAACAGCTATTGAGGCGAATAAATGC
>JTDE01007799.1:11812-22449 GCA_014338405.1 Paragonimus skrjabini miyazakii | reverse complement strand
ACAACTGACAAAACTCCTTCAGAAGACTTGGGAAATTGAACAGGTATCCCAGGCCTGCTCTGCAAATAGACGCGCGATTCTCCTTTATGAGTACCCATTTATTTATCAACAAGGGTTCGCAGGTTTAGTTGGTTTCCATCCTAATAGCCTGTCTGACGAAAATTATCCACAACGGGTAAAATTTGCGGTCAAACAGCGATGAAATATGACATCTATGAATACCTGGAGATATTTCGATAGCATCGTTGAAAGATTTGAAAATAGTTGAGTTGCGTGATAGAAATGACCACGAACGTTAAAATAATTAGTTTAACCGACAGTTACTAGTTTTGTCCTTCATTTGGCGTTGAGGTGTAATATATCGATGGTTGGTGGTGTGACGGTATACATGGGTTTTCTGCCGAACTTACTTTCCATTTTTGATTGATACACACTATGCCAGCCTATTGTAGAGGACGTCGTTTTTGCACTAAATCCCATTTTAGGTGGTAGAGTATTTACCGGGCTTCGATGATCTACTCCACGATAGGAAATGTTTGATCGCTAACGAATCTAGAAGTGGTTTATGTAAGAATATGACGAAATACAGTGTTCCGTACGTGTTCGGTTTGAACATGAGATCAAGCAGTGGATGCTTGGAGTATAATAATTTGAGTGTAAGTACTACGGAGGGTACGTGGTAGACGCCGTGCTGGTGTGTAAAACACAAGCGTCGTAAGAGTGAAAGCTGTGGGTTGCGGCGTGTTGAGTGAATTGAGTTCATATATTTCCATTTGCACAGTGCTTGCGATACATGCTGTCAATCGTGCTTCTACATCGTTAGGGGAAAAACTAGGTTGGTTGCTAGCCCTTTTACATTAAAGCACAACAGCGACGTAGCTGCCTTCCTGTACGATGCACATCTAGGAACCCGTCGGCCCAATTCAAGTAAAGTAAACGACTCGAGGCACCTGTTTGAGTAAAGCATTCCAGCTGCTGAGTTAAAGCAGTCTGCTGCGGATGATTGTGGTGGATATATAACGACCATGGATAGTTGCAATGTCCGTCATCGGTTGTAACTTTCGGCAATAAGTAGGTGGGTTTGTTCACATTGATGTTGCAGAAAATCTGCCTCAAATTTGTATTCATATAGTGAAAAGCGGCATACAGCATGCCATCAAGGAAGACAATAAAAGCCACGTGCACATATGCTTCGCACGAAAGCAGCAGGTTCAATTGTTCAGACGTTTGCCTGATGTGGCAAACGCATGGAAACAACCACCAAAACTAATTCTTCTGTCAGTTCACATTTGCGGTTGAAGCCTGAAGCTATATCAGTTTCTGGTAACAGACGGAAGGTGTCATGGACGACACATGATGTATGCCTATGTTCAGGATAAAAAAGCGCCTCCCCGCGTCATTTGTTTGAAACATTTTGTCGGGTGATACGTGTTCATACACCTGTCAGAACCTTTGTGATTGATAAAGTGGAGGCCCACATGCGAGCAACACGAATATTCTTTGGGTACGACAAAATGTTATGCTATTTCCATGCCTGAGATGTCGTGAAGAAACACGTTAGTTGGTATAATTAACTCCATAATCACCATTTAGATGAATTCATTTTGAAGCCGACGGTTGTTCTGTCGCAAATGGTTAACTGAAGAACCACACTCACTTAAGAGATCATTTAGCCACGGCCACCACTAAAATTTGATTCCACGGTGAGCAGTTGATGTGGAAGTTCGAAATGCAGTAAACCTACGGTCGTGACTGCCATGAGGTGGTTAGCATCGACACGTATGTGGAGAACTTACCCTCTTGGCCAGCAACGTTAGCTGGTCTGCCAGTATTGAAGCATCTCAATGAGCGTGCTCCCCTACTGCACTTTAAGCGACTGGATGAGTTCAGAGCGGTCGCACACAGTTGATTTCCCCTATGAACAACGCCTGTGTGTGCAGTGTGCATTCATACTGGTAGGTGAAGCGTCCACTTGACTTGGGCAACGGAAAATCGGTGGTGAGAAACACACGAGGGAAATCAGGATATATTTTATATTTCTACCGTTCAGGGTACATTATAACTGTCTTCTAGAAGTGACTTACTCAGAAATACATCCTGAAATTATTCACCTTCGTTGGATTGCACCGGTTCAGTTATGCCCATTACGATAATGAAAATAAAAACGAATAGGCGAACGCGTTTTCGATACTTCATCTTCAGGCCGGTACAATTATATAAGGAGTTAATAAAGTTAGGCCGAGATATCGATCAGACTTAGGACAGAGAAACTAGGTCACTGACCACTCAGTTGGCGATGGCTTGATTAGTCAGTTACATAACGCTTGCCCATTGGTTTGACCGCGCAGGTTGGCCATCGATCCGATGAGTTCATGGCCTGAGCAAACCAATTTTGATTACATATAACTGAGGCAAGCAGCCTGATTCCAATAACCTCGACAGTGCAGTGTTCTAATTCGGACCGTTTTTGATAGGTTGCCTGGCACGTGATTAGGACTTCTTAGGCAGGTCGGAACCTCCGAAATCAACTTAAAGTAAGCCCAATCCCCTACTACTCATCCGTAATCAAATATCGCTCAACAAGTCAATGATTTCTGTGATTTCAACTCAAAAAGAAGCCCTAATCGAGGGGTTATCGATAGGAGTTAACAGGCAGTAACTGTGGCTCCTCTCGAGGCGGTCTAGCAACCTGATCAGTACTCACAAACGAAAATGGTTGAGTGTTCACATAGGGTAATTCAGTCGTGCCTAATATGAGATCAATGGCGCAGTGGTAAACACGGTTACCTCATAAACAACGTGGCCAGTTTTCGAGTCCCGGCAGTGGCGAGGATATGCACCTCTGACAAGCTGCTCTAATGAGAGCAAAACTCGAGTGTAGTGCTTCCTCTGTTCGAAATGGGCCGAGTGGAAAGTCTATGGGAATGCGGCAGCTGCGATCAATTTTGGGTGATGTTCAATTTGAGACTCATTATATAATTATACCGGCTTGCAGATGAAATATCGAAAACACTTTCGCTTATATGCTTTTATTCTTTGTGGAATTATTAGGAATGCAACGAAATATTGGAAAGCATACTGAGAACCATGTGTGAAGTTTACAGCTGGCGGGCACATAGACTAACAGTAATCAGAATTATGATTTTCCACGCTAAGCAGATAGAACCGTTGTCGCTGAAATAGCACAAGCAAGAATTGTTGTTATTGTTGGAGAAATAACGAGCATCAAAGTGAGCCATGGGCCATCGGACAAGTGAACACTGACCTGCATGCATATGATGAGCTGCACCCAAACATGATGAGAAGTTAGCAAACTACGCGCTATGCGGGTTGTGAGCGATATGGTGAAGCATGTTATCCGTTTACACCTTCCCATGAGACACGTATGTAAATACAATCTTGTGATAGAGTCAATTGCAACCGTTTTTAGGAATGACATTCCGCCAGCCGCTTTCTACCTGAAATACTGACAGGGAAACATAGCGAACGTATAATTCAGATAGATCACTAATCTACAAACGTGGTGGCATAGTTTGATCGAAATATACTTTGATATTCAATGTGAGACAATGCAAACGCGATGTGGCCGGGAGTTACCAATTAATATATATCCCCCGAACCACGCAAAGTTGAGCAATTCTGCACAGGTGACCTATGTATTCCACCAAGAAGGTTCTGATATGAGCGGTTTCACAGCAAATAGACGAATACGAAGACAAACGTAATGTTTTATCCGGGAAAAAATGCGCAAATTTTTATTAGCGGAAGTGCGGATAGGAGTGACTTTTAGGCAAAGCCCATTTTACCACTGCAACACAGTCAGTACACTCAATAAAATCCGTTTGCCTCGAAAAGTAAATTTTAACATCTCCTAAAAATTTGATCTGTTTGTGCACCAAACTGGTCGTTTTCAATTCGTTTCTATCTTGAACCGCCATGGTGTCGAACTACACAATTGCCGCGAAATTTGCTAATGTGCTAGCTGGCTTTTAATATAGCGTCTCCATGCAATGTTTTTACCGCTAGCCGTCATCACTCCGGATTACATAATCAAAATAAACAGACAAACTGCCTATCCTAAAGTCTGGTTTCTCTTAAGCGAATGGAACTTCACCTGCCTGAAGACTTCGAAGGGCCAGCTAGTTGTCCGTGCTTGCTGTTCGCCAAGCTATCCGAATAAGGCATTGTTCCAACGAGTTGGGAGACAGCTTACCTAGCCGCAGTTTCTTTTGAGGGTCTCCGTAATCTTCCCGCCAATCACGGACCAATCGCTGTTCAAACCAGCATATCCAAAATGCTTGGAGCATTTTATGCCGATTTGCCTGTATCTGACTGTCTAGCAAATGTTTCTTCCTAAGGCCTTGCATGGCCTTCACAAATGGCGCTCGTGTGCGGCAAACCTCTTGTTAATCACTGACCAATGGACGCGGTCAACCGACCAAGACATAGAAGGGGATGTTATGCATCTTTATTTTGGCGGGGCGTTCCATCAAGTAAACCACGTCATATGGCGTCACAGATCACATAACCCTGGCCCGCTCGGCAATCTTTTTGGTGGCTTCAACTACAACTCACCAGAAATTGTCACCAGGTTTGGCCCAATTCTCTTTT
Source organism: Paragonimus skrjabini miyazakii (assembly GCA_014338405.1). Classification (NCBI taxonomy): domain Eukaryota; kingdom Metazoa; phylum Platyhelminthes; class Trematoda; order Plagiorchiida; family Troglotrematidae; genus Paragonimus; species Paragonimus skrjabini miyazakii. Next base: position 17,838 of record JTDE01007799.1, on the reverse strand, counting down.
CGAAGAAACATCCTTGCAGAGCTCCATTCAACAATTCAGCGAATATCGTTTTGATGGTGGTGCCCTCAAGTTGAAGCTTCAGCATAGTCGATTGAAATGTCTGTACGACCTGCTGTTATTGCAAATTAGTGACGGTCGCAACGCCCTACCTCAAAATCCATTCTCCGGAGACTCCCTGTATGTAGTAAAAGTTTTTTCGGTTGAATATTTTCCGTAGTTTAGGTTCTCCGCCGGTCTTCTTTGTTCCAGATACAGCTACGGCACCGTTGTTCTAGGACTGAAGATACGGCATTGTTGAAAGCCTTCGATTGCTATTTTCGTCACCCGTCCGCTTATTCTTTATGATAATGACACCACTGTCACCGATGATCACAAAAGATTTAGCCATGGAAAAGAGCAAAAACACACTTTCCGTGTTAGGCCGGCCTTTTCTCGCCGGCTCAGTCATAACTGGCCTCAAGGCAAAGCAGGTGCCATCCTCGCCTAAAGAGAGGGGCAGACCGAGGTCAGCTGGCCAACGTTAACGTTACCACCTGAACACTCCATTCCTACCAATAGGACATAAGTTGAACAGGAAAGGCTGCCGATGATAAACTTCGGCAATTTCTCTCACCCGCACAACCTGAAAGTTTCATCTCTGCTTCGAATGCCGGTCACATCGCGTTTGCATTGTGTCTCACATTGAATATCAAAGTATATTTCGATCAAACTATGCCACTACGTTTGTAGATTAGTGATCTATCTGAATTATACGTTCGCTATGTTTCCCTGTCAGTATTTCAGGTAGAAAGCGGCTGGCGGAATGTCATTCCTAAAAACGGTTGCAATTGACTCTATCACAAGATTGTATTTACATACGTGTCTCATGGGAAGGTGTAAACGGATAACATGCTTCACCATATCGCTCACAACCCGCATAGCGCGTAGTTTGCTAACTTCTCATCATGTTTGGATAATTTTCGTCAGACAGGCTATTAGGATGGAAACCAACTAAACCTGCGAACCCTTGTTGATAAATAAATGGGTACTCATAAAGGAGAATCGCGCGTCTATTTGCAGAGCAGGCCTGGGATACTTGAAGGTACTTAGCCCCAAATACTACGAAATTTAACCACACTATCCATTTTCCATATCCCAAATTGGTCATGCGGCAGCGGAGTGGCAAGGGACCCCCAAGGGTTAAGGCTTCTATGAAGTTGCCACTCTGGTCCAGATTATCAGAAGCAGAGGATAGGTTGAGGATTTTCGAAGTCAAAAAGAAAACAAAAGATTCGGGACGCTCCTTCTTTATTCGCCCGAAAGCTTTGTGAGGAAAGTTAACGGGGTTGACAAATTCGGTACCGAAGACTAAGTTAGGCACGTTAACGGCGCGGCCACTTATTCCTAGTTATTTTAAGGTTTCCAGCCATCGAGTTACTTTCGTTAAGAACATGATCCAACCGAGGTTAAAACTGACTGGATTAAACCTACGTACGTTCAAAAACCTGCACAGTTAAACCGTGGAAAATCGCCATGCTAGAGAATTGTGCAGCTATTGGATCGTTGGGACCATGGTGCAAGGCAGCTGAAAAGCTAGGGTATCCCATTACAGAAAGATGGTCAAAGTCCGATGAAATCATTCTTCTCAACCTGACGACCATCATTTTATCCTGACGATGGTTGGAAGCGGAGGATGACACAGTACACCATTAAGACAGTTGTCCGGCTTTGTAAATCTCGTGGGGCACCAGAAGCGACTATGGAACTTAAGTCAACAAAGCACAACAAGTTTCCTGAACCAGATCTTCTTTTCTTTCCAGAGATGGTGGGAGGGAATTAATATCACAACTGACAAAACTCCTTCAGAAGACTTGGGAAATTGAACAGGTATCTCATGACTGCTGCTTATCAACGGTAATTCTCCCTTTCTTGAAGCCGTTCCAAAAACTGTGGAAGTCACAGAGGCACCAGTCAAAGGCCTGTTGCAATCAAGTTACTCACTGGCCTTATATTACGTCGAAGAGCTAACCTCAGGGATAAACAGGTAGGTAACGAACTTGCAGAATTACGGTCCGGTTGAGGATGCGCTGATAAGATCTTCATCTTGCGACGGATATTGGAGCACTCCCACTCTTTTGTGCACTCGACGGTCGTGGTTTTGTACCTGAATTCCGCCTTTGATTTGGTCACTGGTAAGGTTCTCCGGAAAACATGCGGGTCTGCTAAGTTCACCAAAATATCCGCTACGCAATCAAGGTGAGAGTTTACAAACCACTAACTCAGTAGTACATCAGTTTTGGCAGCGTTCGTCAGGGGTGTCCAGTCTAATTTCACCTGTTCAATTTTCTCGTGGACGAAATTTTGAAAAATGGGCGTGAAAAATACGATGAGGCTCACGCTGAATTTATTACTGGAGCTAACATGACGGACCTGGAGTATATGGTTAATATTGTCTTACTTTTAACATCTACCAAAGATATGAAAACCGTTGCCTTAGCCGTTGCGCTTCCTTTTGCTCATAGGTTGAAACCGATCAGCCGTTTTGTAGTTGGCCTGCAAACGAGCAAGCATCCATAACCGGCCCCAGAATGGGCTGAGAAAGGATTTTTGTAGACGGTTGGCCCCAGTGATCACCAGAGAAGGGGTGTACAGCTGTTTCGACTAAGTTCGGTTTCATCAACACCCCACACATGCCAGAGGATCGGACTCACGACCGATGAATAAGCGGCAAGCTAGGGTTCAATGGGTCCAAACAATTATCCACTAGATTACGGGGTCACAGTCACCTGGGGTGCGGGGGGGGCATGTGTATTATTATTACTAGTAGTAGTGTTAGTGTTATCATTAGTATTACTATTTGTAGTAACTATGTATTAGCAAAATGCATCGCGTAGGTTAACATAACTAATACACATACTCTCTTGTTACCTCGGTGACTGTGACCCCGTAATGTAGTGAATAGGTGAATGGACTTCAACCTGCCGCTTATTCATGGGCCGTGGGTCCGATCCTTTGGCGTGCGGGGTGCTAATGAGACCCAAATGAGTCGAAACAGCTGTACACCACTTCACTGGCGGTCACTGGGACCGACCGTTTGCATATACCAACCGTGTTTACTAGGTGCATTTTCGGATCGGGGTTCATGGGGTGTGCTGTGCACTTCCAGCTTATAGGATGCTTCTCTGATACCGAGGAATTTTCACTCTCATCTTCTTCACGGCATGTAGTCCGTTCGATACAACATACGCTCTCGCATAATCGGTCAACACGATATCTGTGGCAAGTATGGCTGATGAGGTATCGACGAGAGTATAAATGGGACGAGTTATTTTTTGTAGCTTGCATCATCTGTGGAGTTGAAAAGAGCTTCAGTCATCATTGAAATATTGTGTAATGATTGTGTGCTCCGTTTCTTCTATGGTTTGGGAAAATAGCCTATCTGTGACAAAAACTTCAACATACTCAGTGTGCCTGGCCACCATCGACTTTCGAATGGCCCACCTCAAGTTTGCAACATCACCGTGTACAACACGGCAGCTTTCCGGTGCGTGCTCCAGAACGCTCACGATGCGCGTCCGATTGATCAACTAATCACGTTGCGCATTTTGCGGCGGTTGAGTCATATACTCCGCATTCCAGCTAAGCGTTTGCCGCACCGGGTTTAAACAATGTCACTAACTTCCGAAACGAAAGCAAAGGTAGAACGTGCAGCACAAGGAACACCTGAGGTTAACTGAGTTTCTATTAGCTATTTAGCAGACGAGATGCGTCGTCAAAGCGAGAAGTTACAATAATCCTGAAGTCCCGGCCTTCTATTTGTTGGCTAGACTTTGCTTTTAGCTCGTTTGGGTTAAATAGTGACGCAATTCAATTACTTGTTTCTACCCCGATGCCTTTTGTAACAAAATCCGATGCTACATCAGCGTGCCATCTGGATTGGTCATTGCGCTAACGTGACAGTTTGCTCGCGCTGTCGGTACTTGTTGGCCGTAGCCTTCAATCAATCACTGATAGATTTTGTGTCAGTGTGTTCGTCCGTTCCAATCTTTTATTCCCGAGCATTATGTACTGTGGCCACCAACGGTTGGGTAAGACGACCTGGTGAACAAAAAGCACTATAGCTGCGAAATATAAAGACCCTTAGTGTCCCACTGAGCAAAGTGGTTAGGCGTCACTCGCCTAGCTGGAGTTGTTATGATCACTGAAAACGCTGGTTATAAACGTTATCTGAAAAAGCAGCGTGCTGCAGTGGCTGTCGTGCTTGAATTCGCATCGTTAGTCATTCTTTCAGTCAGTCCTCTTTTGTTAATTTTTAGCCTGTATAACAGCTTCTTCTGGTAAATGCCAGGTAATTTTCCAGGTAAGCGGCATCTAACATACCTTCTGCTCAGCTTTAGGGTCGTTTTGATCGTGAAAATATGGTGTGGGGCACCAGGTTTGCTCTGGCAAACCGGAAAGTATATATGAAGTCTGGGAGTAAAGAGCAACGTTGCCAACTTTACTGAATGATTTTTTGGTGCGAAGCAGAAGGATCTTGATCTCTGGCTTACATTCTAAGTAAGGCGTAGAAAGTCAGGTTTCTGTAATGACGATGCTAAATGAGTCTGAGAAAGAACAATTATTTTGTTTCGTTCAGCGTATTGCGCACACTCTCGGCATTTGTATGTAAACAAACCACGAAAGCCTAACAGAAGTGTGTGGGTAACTAATAATATGAATGAGATTCCATGTCGTTTGGCACCGCATTGACCTAACAGCTACTTTCCAAGAGTCAGCTAAGGTTTAGTTTTTTCCGGCTGAGCCAATGTTTTGAAAACCTAAGAATATATAAATAAACTCATATAAAAACCGGCTCTGCTGAAATGATCCGCTTTGAATTATTACACTTAAATCTTGACCGGTCCGATTTAAGAAATATTCCACCGCCGTCAAAACCTAATCGGCACCATTTCCGTTGTGATGCAGGAGTTGTGTGGGCGAATGTGTCGGTCGCCAGTATGGTGTTTCAAAGCCAGTAAAGGCGCGGAAAGAGATTTTTCAAATTTTTCATGAAGTATTAAAATGCATATTACGGGACAAGTATATAGATTTCAAGTATACTAGTGGCGTTGTAATGAAACCATCAGGCGTACGTGAACATTGTTCAGATTCGCATTTTTGTTCAAAAATATGTGTCGCCATTTTTTCGGTATAAGCATAAAGTTGGCTTTCCTAATCAATTTTACGTTTTAAAAATGCTTCCATCAAAATTTTCGTGGTAAATTACATCTTTCCGTATCGCAGAAATGCTCAATTTTGCGCGGTTTCGGAGATATAATAGAATTTGTAATTTTCTACCACGCTGTGTTCATATTGCATTGTACACGAAATATCCCAGTAATTCCTAGTGAAAACTACGTTGCCACGGTTGTTGCTTAGTCACACATCAGAATTATATATTCAGCATGTTTTCCTCATAGTATTTCCTGTGGAAAACGGCTTACGTTATCACCAGGTTGTTTCCACCTACGGCGTGGTGTAAACATGCACAACACGTCCCACTCTATCCTCAAAAACGTGCGTATTGTTTCGTTTGTTGCTTAGTGATCATGCTTTAAGGTGGCTGGCCATGTGTACGTAAGTCTATGCTCACTTATCCGACGGATAATGACCAATTTTGACGCTCGTTATTTATCCGACGAAAACATCGGTTCCCACTTTTACCGTTTCAGCTACAATCCTTTTATATTCGGAACATGGATGTTTATGATTCCGATGAATGTTGGTCTATGTTTTCGCCGGCTGCAGGTTTCACTGACGGCTGCCAGTATGTTATCTCAGTTTTTGCTGGAACTGACGGATATCTTTATAACTCATCTTGAACGGTCCCAATACAAGTTTATTTTGATTTCTGTAGTGTTCATTTCTACAACACTGTTGATAGCTTAAGTCAACTGGGCGGAGCAACAGCTAGCGTGAGTATATGCAGCATACTGAGACGCATAATGCATACTAAACGGAGCAGCTACGAATGTCAACGTAGTACGCATGAATCGGAATGACAAACG
>JTDE01007797.1:11790-29022 GCA_014338405.1 Paragonimus skrjabini miyazakii | reverse complement strand
CAACCGGTATAAATGAACCAAGCGTCAATTGTTTGGCTGATTTACTTGGAAACATTTGTGATCTGTTTTTGTTTCATTTTCTCGCCAAATGTGATATCAAAATTCCAAAACGGGATGTTTGGGTGGAAAGGTTTTCTTTTAACGAACACAATAATCTGTGTTGGAATGAATTGAAGCAAATCCGAACACTCATCTATCGGTGGGTATAGAATGGACTGCTGACCTGAGTTGGTCTGTTTACATATATCATTAACGCTTCAAGTTTGCCCACCTTCAACATCTTCAAAGGTCGCCCAAATGACTGGTTATTTTATTGCCTGACAACGATCAATTTCGTGTAGTTTGTCGCCCATCAGGTTCGTGAGGTTGCAACGAAGACACCGATTTTGTGCTACTGACGGGTTTATTCTAATCAGTACACACGCACATTACTTGTCATGTGGCCATTCTACGAAACTGACGCAGGGACTAGCTCCGATCAACATCTGCTCTAATGGAAATCATGAATATATTCATACAGAACACTCAAAGCCACTGGACATCCATTGCGTCCTAATTAATTGACGGATTGCTTGCTAAGTCCGATTTCCATACGGTTTCTCATGTGTTGATTGGTCTCGCAATGTTAACCGTTATGGTTGACCATGCTTATTGATGCACGTCACGTTATGACCATTTTGTCGTGATGATAAATGTATCTGACTCTGAATACTGGCCTAATTTTATATCTGCTGAATTCGGTCATCGGCTTCAACTAACATTACAGTTCTTCTGTAATTCTCCATCATATAAGCGATCGTGATCACTTAGACAAACTGTGTTTCTTTACTTGTCCTTCAGATGCTCTTGAATACCGTGACTGAACGACGGAGGTCAATGCGTCTCAGAGCGTAGCAAAAATAACTGCCGTTCACGTATCTTTATCAAATTCATTAGTTTTTTGTTTGCTGATGTTCCTCTGGTGTTAGTAAAACCATGCTGACATACACCACCTTTCAATCGGTTGTCGAAATGTCAGCATCAAAATGCCGGTCCGGTCCGGTCCGGGCGAAATAGTTGAAATTTCGTCAATGAACACTTCACGAACAACTTATGTTCCAGACAAAGCCTTCAAAATAGGCTTAGGACAAACTCCCTAAATTTTCAGTAAATGCTGAATAGTTTAATGCAGGGGGACTTTATGATTAGGGAAAATATTGATCCACGCAAACAAATTGTCTTGTGTTTTACTCCTATTGCCCAGTACGTTAACTGGTTCATAAGCGTACTGTATGTTGCATTCTGTAAGAGAATTGTGAATTGTTCCCAGAAGTCCAGCCAACGACTTGGTGGGCTGGTAATGCGACAAGCTATTCTCAGAGGAAAGTAAAAATATTCTGTTTTTGAAAGATCACAAATTCGGGGTTCTTCATTTTCCGTCATATGTCAGCACTAAAACGTGATTTCGTGAATGAATTCTCTTTCCACGATTGATAATAGCTCTTCTTCGGTTGTTGTCCTATTTCACCGAGTTTATCGTTTTTACACCAAAGTTATAACAACTCTACATTTCTCGCTTATCCCTCCATTCCAAGCAGTACCCTTAGAATTGACGGTTGTGTGATGAGACTTCGGTTAATTCTCCAACCATATCATGTATATTTGTTAATTTCAGGTGTAATTGCGAGAAACATAAAAGTAGTAGACTGTTTGAGTAAGCAGTCTCATTATTTGACTTACTAGCGCACTAAGGCTTACAACGAGATATGAAGCAGAAAATGTTCATTCAAACAATTACTCGAGCGAACAAAACGATCCTCGTTTGGTCAGAACAAGGCAAATCATTTTATCAACATCAGTCAGAATGTAATCTGATTCTTATGGATGCATTTTTACCCACATGAGGCAAACATGAAATCAATCGATGCTGGAGTACTGGATTTTGCTAAGCATGGCCAAGTCGCAAGTTGTACATCGACGTCCGTTTACTGTTTGTTTCTTTTCAGGCAAAAGGCTAGACCATTTATGGACGGGTGAGTCAAAACGATGGATTGGTTTGATAGCAGCGCTGATCGAAAACTTCTTCTTCGGATCTTCGTTCTACGGCTTCAATGCACTGATACCACCCTACGTAGAAATGGGTGTGTTCCAAAATTTCTGCAACGGAACAGACTGTACTCAACAGGAGCGTATGTTCGGGTACAGCTATCTTGCCGGACTGATGTGTCAGTTGTGCCTGCTTCCACTAACAGGACTGTTGATGGATCGGATTGGGCTGAGAGTGACCAAATTTGTCGCTATCTCCATTCTATGTGTCGGATCAATGTTCTTCGCATTTACCTCAGCAAGCGCCTCGTATCTTCTTTTCCCAGCCTGCATGTTTGTGGGTTTGGGCTCAGCTGCAAGTTTGTTTTGTAATTATAACATTTGTTCCATGTTTGTCCGTGTTCGTGGTCTCACTGTCTCGTTGTTGACCGGGGTCTTCGATTCAAGCTCCGCGATAGCTTTCTTTGTGTCGCAATCATATCCCAAAATCACCATCCAAACGTCTTTCATCATCCTTGCTTGTGGCTCAGTGATTTACGGTTCCCTCATGGCGACCTTTATATTGACGCAGAAAGAAGAAGATATGGTACCACCTGGTCAGAACATGTTGGAGTCGCTGTCCACGGAATTCTTCTCGGTGAGATATATAAATAACGTTGAGGTGAAGTTATATTTGAGCATGAATTTGGCGATTTGATGCTTAACATTTCTACAAGCACACGTTACTGAAGCGCTTTATTCTATTATTATTATTACTGGTATACCCAACCGAACCGCCAATCCCTAGCTTCGCTTTGAGTAAAATTCGTCGGCGGTGACCGCTTATGCGCTGACTGACCACAAATTAAAATGATATATCTATACTTGTGAGACGTGCGTGTTCAGCACTAATTCCTCCACCCCACACATATCAGCAACCAAAAACCTCGATAAAAAGCCTTAATTTGGTAAATAAGCTCAATCTGATTGATGCCTCTCAATTATATGGTTACCGATCAAACTCAACAGGATGATTGGTGTGTCTTCTCACTTGCAGACAATATGGGTTTTATCCACAACTGTGGTGATTTCATTGCATGTTGTTAGGAGAGAAGTTGAAGAACGAAAGAAATCCAGATTGAACAGATTACGAACTTTTCATTGAACATATTGAAATCGTAATTAAAGCAAACCATAGTCCCTCACCGCCTACCAAGCATAACAACCTCTATTTATGACAGAGCTGGTTTCGGCCAATCACTTGGGACACATTCCACATTCATGTAACTACAGTAAACTTCACGAAACTTATACTTCTTTGTCGATATATACCTCGATTTCAACGCATATGATGAAGGTCATCTATACTGGCCATAGTGACCGTCATGAAATGTTGTGCCCGCATTGTTGACTCACACATGCCAGCCTTATGGCGTAAGCTTTTTGAGTTCATAATTACAAGATTCAGTGTGCTACTAAGATGTAATTTTGTTGTGGATATTTTTTTGGAGGTAAAATTACATTGAGAGAGATCCGAGTAAACAGCTTGAGTTGTACCTGATGGTGTCCTAACCACACGATTTTCGCATATCTTAGAATTATGGAAACGATAAAATCAATGGATCGTTTACCAAGACTGCCACTGTCGAGTGCTAGATGCCGTTTAGGTCCGTCAAAAATATAACTTCTATCGATAGCCAACTACAAAAAGCTGTTGAATAGTACATCCAATGGTGAAACGCATTTGCACTGATATACCTAGTGCATTAATGATGTGGAATAGAAAGTGGCTCTAAACTTCAGACGTAAACGGTTATACTTCTGAAGTCGCTGAGAACAGCGCTGATTTGAATTGACCACGTTATATTGTTACTCAAGGTTGCCCTTGAATAGAAAATTAGGGGTTCAATATCTGCATGGGGGATGGACAATCAGTAGAACGTTCTCCGTATTGATCATCTTTTGCGACGGAAATTAACGAGCTGTTACACACCAGTGTGCTACAAAAAGAGCTGCTAGACTTTGATCAACATGCCAGTTTGAACAAACTGTCGAGTAGATAAGTCGAATCCAGCTGATGCCTAAAATGACACACCTTGTATTGATGACTAAGTCGTGTGACCACATACCAAGGCGGCTGTTACGTCGGCTGACAACAATGGCCGGAGATAGACCGACCATCAAGGCAAGTGTTGAAGTTGCCTAAAAACCAAACTGTGTAGATTTACTATAATTGGTGCATGCTGCACTCTAGCATTGAAAATTTCTGTTGTGCTCTGAAAGCTGGGGGAACAAATCTGTTGAGATTTGGCGTAAAAATGTTTGCACATGCTTTAGAGTCGATTGAAGTTACTCGGTCCAGTTCTCTTGCTTTCTTAGGTTTTGACTAAATAAGGTCCGCCCGATCAGTTGAGTTCTCAGTGGGTACCACATGCACGTATGTCGGAGTTTGATTACCGTTCTAAATAAAGATATGAACAATCAAACAACGTGAGCGATGATTAAATTAGCTTTTTGAAGTCCTGCCCGACTTGGATGCAGAAGTCACAATGACATATCAGTTGTATTCATTTTCTAACGCTCAGTTGCTTACTGTAATTAGCTTGGTCATGTTGGCTCATTGTACAACATACATGGAACCCGGACATGTATACTTTAATGTGAGCCAATTTGCACCGTAACAGTATATGGGACGGCAACCGTTGCGTTGCAATTTTAGTTTCCATCATTATATTGATAGATTTGATAAGATGCCCTGAATAAATTGCAATATTTTATCGACAGATCAACTGTTATTTATAAAAATGTGAGCTGAATGTGAAGGTGCTCTCGCAGCCAAATATGATCAACCTTGATTTGTGAGCACATGCACATGCTCTGCTCCCGTTTCTAACTCCGATCGACGAGATTTAAAAACGTTGTCGCTATTTTTGTCCAGTACATTTCTGTCACCGCTTACCAAAAAAGCCGGAGCTGTTGGTATCCTATTTATGAGCTACATCAAAAAAAGGATATATTGTAATGTACAATAACATAGATTGCTTTTTTACAGCAAACAATTCAGGATGTTGGTAATTAATAAGCGGCCGCACTCAATCGCCTCAGTTCAGTTCTCTGCGTTCAGAAACAGCTGTTCGTGAACCTGAACATTCCCTGGACTTTGTGACCCACCTTAACCCGAATGTAGCTTATCAACCCTATGAACTCTTTGCTATAAGAAAAAAACAATCTATGTTACTGTAAATTTGGTGCTGACGAGTCAGCACAAAATGCTCGCCTCTAATATTTCTCGTATTCTAGCTGTTTTGTTGAAACATCTGAAGGAAACTAATTGCTTCATGTTGCAATGTGTTAACATTCCGTAGAATTTTATCAAAAGCGAACACAAAACACGCAGGTTGTACGCAATAGACCGGAGGTGGACACTAACAAATGGTGTCATCAATACGATGACGACCCAATGGGTTGTCTCAACCACTTTTGAGCACACAACACCAGATGGTGATTTCATTGAATTGTAGCTTTGCAAGAAACAAGCAATTCTGGGTTTTGACTTGGTAACAACATTCTGAATAAGCTGACTGGGTTATGATATGGGAAGTTTGGCAACCAGTGACGTAGGGTTTCTGACGGATCGTTCATCGGTGTGAGATTATTGTGTCACCGGGACGTGTACTTCTACTCGCTGAGATAGTTGTCTTTCTGTACCACTCATGTAAATCTCACTGCAACTGGTATACAACGTGAAAGACAGAGTAGTCAAATAAACTGTGCTTGCGTTTATATCTAGTTAGTTTTACTCCCAAGCTGAGTGTGAATGATGTTGAACTTGAAATTAACCAAATCCCAGTAATTTCTTTCTGTCAACGCTAAATGAACAGCTAGAGTTTCTCGTTTCTGTTCTATGAATCACAGTGTTTTATTTGACACTATCAACAGATAGACATTATATTAGTTCACAGCGAGGCTGGCATTCGGCCTTCAACCAACACTTTCACTCGTCTAATTTAATAGTCGCAGTAAACTTACTGTAGTCAAGTCTTAGTACCACTCGACACTGTTCGACACTGTTTCTCAGGGGCAAGTTTCACTTCCCATTCTTAGTTTCGTTACTGTAACCAGTAGGCAACATGAAAGACGGGATAGTGAGATGAACTGTGATTGCAATTATGTCTAGTTAATTCCTTTGTCAACGCGTTATGAACGGCTAGGGCTGCTCGCTTCTGTTTCATAAATTACAGCAATTTCATTGAGAATAACAACGGCAGATAGATAATATGTTAGTTTACGGTGAATCTGGCATTTGGCCCTCAATCAACGCTTCCACTCGTCTAATTTAATATTCGCAGTAAACCCACAATAGATAAGTCATAGTACCACTCGATATATGATCTGCTGTCCCTCAAGGTGCAAATTTCACTTCGCATTCTTATTCTGGAATTATGTGGTGTTTGTATCAATTCCTGTCAGCACTGTCTCACTCAAACATATGGGTGATGTAGCTTTTGGACCTCGAGCACTCAGAACCTGTTTCCTCATTTACCTCATGGTATCACCTTTCCGAACTATCAGGATGGTCATATTCCCCTCTGTTCATCTCTTAATACCACTACATGCATCAGTATGATTTTCTAATTTGTCAACATTAATCAAGATAAGTAACATTTTAACGATTACTTTCTTTCGTCGAGCAAGTAATTAACTCATTTAAGCCTATCTGCTATTAATATGTGAACATTGCTTTCAGTGCGATGTAGCTTTTTCGTGCTAATGATAGTTCCCCCAAAATCAGAATGTCCTCTTTATCTTTTTGGCGTCTTAGTATTCCCTCTATTGTTATCCATGAAAACGCATCACATTGTTTAATGGAGGTCTTATCCTCTTGCAAGGAATTGCTTACAAGGAATTTCACAATTCTTCCTGATCTGCCTTTCGTAATCGCGGCCGACTTGACTGATTCCCAGCTCTCTGCAACGTGTAAAACGTTGTATCAATTAATATGTGACCTGACTCACCTTCTCATGCTGAGTTTCTCTGAATATGTTTCAAGCTCCTCGACTGTATCTAGGTCCCAGCACCTAGTTGTAAGTGTTCAATTATATTCATTCTAAATTAATTTATACCCCAGGTACAGACAAACCGATCTCACTAGCTAATTAGTTGGCTACAAAATTGAACCGGTTGATGTTGGCTATGACTGTCCTTTCAACTGTCGAAGAATTTCACTATTGTAACATTTATCTCTGTATATTTGGAAATTTGCCGTATAAAATGCATATACTACTTCCACTGCTTAACTTATCCTCGACAATTTCGCTATAAATAAAAAGTTATTTTGTTGAAAGTGTGTTGAAACACTGGACAATGTTTGGTATGCATGTTAGTGTTATCTGCGCACATTCGACAGAAATTCGTAGTGAGACGCAAACTCAAGCGTGATATAGTTATAAATCCCCTGAGTGCTACTGACGTTCATGCTATTCAGCAGGAAGTTATGACCTTGTTAGTTTCCCCATCGGATTGATGCAGAATATAATGTTTTTCATTTGTGATATGATGTACAGTGCTGGATACTCGAACGAGACTTCATGTGAGTAACCAAAACATCATCACAGTGACGTTAATCTTGTCTTTTGGGATCTAGCAATGAGAGTATGTAAATGAGAACACGTTGTCCATGAGGGTGTGAAAATTAGGGATTGGTGAGATGAAGAGTGGGCAGCTTTATGGGTAGCATCACCCGCACTGCCGATTTGGGTCCCTATCGAAAAATCGATGTTGCTCCACCCAGTTTTTATATGTACACAATTTGAGTCTGATTGACATGACGTTGCATTTCGCATGAGAGTTGTAATTATTTCAGTTGCTACACACGTAATAAATGACACGATTGTGTCCTACAGATAGTAATGTCCTATTAATTTGGTCGGACAATACGTTTATTGGTTAGAATATCATAATAGACGCCGGTTGGCTACTCCAAAAGCATTTGTATAGTTCACCCTGATTATGTGAAATCACTGGAGATAGTAGGCAAAACGTTCGAGCCTGATGTCGTTTGGAGGGAGTTATACCATTTTTTATGATAGCACGAGATGATAGCACGAGATGAGTGTTATTGCATTTCTGAAACCCAATTCTAGATTGCAGATTAAATTGGAATGTAGAAGTCCAATACGGACGGCCACTGACGTTTTGGACTATCGTTTAGTAGATCAATCAACAGTTTACTCACCATGTTCAAACGATATTAACATATATTCCAAACACTTTTCTGTGTGAGTTCATCAAGTCCCATTGAACATAACAATTTCTGTCAACATTTTATATGCAGCGCCAGAGGCTTTCAGACAATGAAGAGACCGACGAAAATAAAGGTGTGGTGGACGTGGACGAGGAGGTGTTGCGTGTGATCAACGAACGATACCCAAACACAAAAGCCTGTTTCAATGATTTGCCGCTCTATCTGTTTGCTTTCCTATATATGACAGCTCTGATGCGGTGTTCTTATTTTTTTGCTCGTCTAAATGAACAACTAGATTTCGCATTTAATGAGGATAAAACAGTGGTCAATCGTTTGCTAAAAACTTCTGCCGCAATTAGCATGTGTGAATTCTTTTTTTCCCCCATCACTGGATTTATTTTGGACATGTCCAGACGCACCTATAAAAGACGTCTAGAACACCAACTGAATAACTCTGATGTTCGACTGACGGACGCCGAGATCTACTGGACCCATCTGCGTTCCATTACACCGGCTTTCTACCTACTGGCTAGCTGCTCCACAGTCATAAGCGCACTACTTTTTGTTGTTGGACAACAGTGGTTATATTATATACTTTGTGTGGGTATTATGCTACACTCTTCTATTATGGCCAGTTCGACCATTACCGGTGTGATGATTGCCTTTCCCGCGAAACAATTTGGTATCACCATTGGGATAGTAACTATGGTGGGCGGTGTATTTCTCGCAACTCAGTATGGTCTGTTGGAACTGCCGATTAATGTTTCAAACGGGGTGTTAGTAGCAATCAGTTTTTTCATGTACATCCCACCGTTGATTTTAACCTTCAAACGACGTTAGAATGAAGGCTCAGATCTCACAGTCTGTCCACGTGACCAATTAGACATGTGAACTTTGCTATCATTTCTCGATTGATTGTATCTGACTGGTTTGAGCGTTAATTCTTTACATTTCCGCTGAAATTAACTATCCTTGTAGATGCATCGAAATACTTGGTTATATTTTCGTGACTGTTCATCAAACCAACCATATATTACTTACGGCATTTTGTAACGGTGATCAATCCAAAAACTTTTTAATTGTTGGAACGGTCGGTAGAAAAAAATAGATCTACATTTTTTGGCTTGTGTAATTAAACACTACAATAACCAGCGTAGATTCAAGGCAATGCCGCTGTTCGTCAACAGAATTGACAACCACCGGACACATTTCACTTTGCTTTGATAACAAATACAGACCGAATTACATCTCAGTCGAACAAACGCCGCCAACGGAGGTCCAGCTTATAGTGGCCTGCTCAAAGGGCCGATTTTCCCCGTTGTCTTAACAAGTAGCTTTACAACACAGTATGCATCACATAGACAGCAATAGCAACGCCAACGGATACACATGCACGATTTGTATCCACGGCTGAGTTTTGGGCTAGGCAAGCCAAGTTTATTACATACATCTGTAGCGGAGCTGGTGGTCCCATAGTGATATGCTGCTAACCAGTGAGTTGCAATGTCAAGAAGTGTGAAGAAGATTTGATCAGGAAGTGTTTTAGCATGATTCCACAGCGGAAATGGAGGCAACCGACTGTATGGTTTCGAGGACTCACAGTAACGGTTGAGAACGTGTTGTGTTTTTGCGTCTGCGTGAATGTACAGGGTAAATGGACTGTTAACTGCTCCAATTAATAAGTCATTTCGGTGAACAATTCATCTTTCGTTAATGCACTGAAGAATTCATCAATCCGGATGTCACTGGCGTAAACGAGTAGTTTGATTGTGGCATAGTTTTGATTATCGGAGGCAACCTTGAAGGATACGGGTCTTGTTAGTCGGACTATTTACGATAGCGAAACTGATGCTGATGATGGGACAGAAGAAGTATAATTCCTTATTATGACTAGGTCTCTCAGGTCGAACTGCATGAGGTGTAGCAACTACAATAAACGATATTTTTGATAGTCGCATTCACTTATACATTTTTGATTACTTTGGCTTTTTGCCTACTTTTGTTTTAGTCAAGCTATTCCATTTGTAATATCCGTCCCGGGGCTACAATCACAATTCGCTCCGTGCCCCGCTAGCTTGACGTGCTTTTTTGTACACTCTATTTTCCAGGGTAGATACTAATACACGAGGATCAACGCGCTGAGTCCTTGCTTTTCATTGTCGATTGATTTTCGATAGTGACCACAGACTGGGTATTAATCTGTTGGACCAGTTCCAACAGCGGTCTATGCATCACTTTTGTTTGCAATGTGGCATTGAGCTCTGTTTAGGCCAAGATGATATGAGATTCCTAGATTGCGACGGACGAATATCACCGATCTTTTACCGGACAGCTTGAAATTAAATCTGCAGAACTTGTTTTCGTATTACTGTACATACTTTGCAGGTCTGCTTTTCTGAGTCACTTAACAAGTGAAATAGCCATGCACGTAGTGGTACAAAATTGCATTATATGGTTAAATCTTGTGAACAACACAGGTTTGTTAAACTTCATATGGTATTCGACTCAACTAAGTCACTGTTGTAGCGAGTTACTTATCGGATTCCGTATTATTATCATATTATTATATTGTTATATTATATTATGTTATTATATTGTCGTTTATATTTAGGAGATGATTATAAATGTCATCTAGTTTTCAATGCTAAGTTGTAACACATAGTAACTCACTAATTTCAATGCTGGTCATTCGTATATTCCTTCTAAATTTAACGTGGACACATTCAGATAGTCCTCAGATGTAGACGAGAAATAGAAGACTACCATCAACAAATCATTGTTCACTAATTCAGACTTTGGAACGCACAACTGAATATTCCATGCTCAAGTCAAAGTCCGTAGTGAGACATTGATTTTAAAATAAAATTTGCGAAGTTTTTTACGCAAGGCGCTAAATTGTTAACAGGATCAAAGAATCTACTAGTGGTGTTGCCTGCGTTTCACTGTTTCACTTTATATCTTAATGGACAACCAGATGAAGTATCGTAGCCTCATTTCGGGGTGTTGCAATCCATTCCTTCGAAATCACGCAACAGAGATTGCTAAGCTGAATAACAATTTTGGTTTCAGCGAACAGAGCTGTTTTCGATAAATTCTCATCTTAGGCCGGTACAATTATATATCAAATCAAGAAACTGTAAGGAAAATTATTGATCAAAAATAGTACGAGGGTAAAGCGATTGGGTATAACACAAACACGACTTTGTTGTGGCTATGATCACAAGGCAGGTAGGTTTTAGGAAGTCAGTGTTAATTGGGGTGAGTTGGGGGGGACGGGATCAAATTGTCGCGTACGTTGACTGCGAGTGTTTGGCCACGGTAATCCTAGGGTGTGAACGAACTGTTTTTGAACACACAAATCCGGCTGACGTAATCGGATTGCGACCGCCTCGGCTATAGACAGAATGCGCCACTTGATCTTTCGTGACGCGGCGGCCGCGGCACGGTAGACGATGCGAAACGCCTTATCTGTGTCTGTGTGTCGGTCACAGTCAACTAGGTGGGCCAGAATGGATGAGTTGATGTTCTTTGTTGTTACGGAGCGAAGCCATGCCGGGCAGTGTTCACGAATTCTTTCGCCAAAACAGTCAAGTCTCTCATTTGCTCAAACTAGGGCTAACCATCACGATATCTAGAGAATTCCGTAAGATCAAACCACCCAGCAAAACAGTAACAACGAAAGATAACCAACACCATCCCTCCAGGGTAAGGCAAAATAAGATTATTTCTTTGCATCCTCCTATCACTATCATCTTTAGTTTCCCAAAATGACGGGGATTGATTTTTTATGCGAGACGTCTTTTCCCTTTAAGTAGTACTGGTGTTGTGAGCCAAGAACGCGGATATCACCAAAAGTTGTTTGTTCGAGAAAGCAACACATGGGTTAAGCGTTTAAACAGAACCACTCATTTACACACGATGCTTGGCCCCAGACCGTCTCTGTTGCCACAGACGCCAATGCTCAGTTCTTTCACGTAGCAAGGATCATTTTTGGCGATGCTGCACTTCGCTGTTTCTTCCTGCATTTTTCCTGCGGCTTGTTCCATGTCAAAATACATGCTCTGGTCCTACTACTGAATTGTAGTGGTGTGAGTAGTATATTACGATCGCTCATTCTCACTACACTGGCTTATAATAACCGTAGACAGGCTGATTTATTCAGCAGTCGGACTGCATGCCTAAGTGTGTCCAACATACACATATGAATGAGTTGGTTAATTGCTCAATTAATGCACCTTCTGTCTTTACTTGGATGGTGGAAAGTCACACTGTTTGTGAAAGTCTCTTGAATGACTGCGTTGTGAAGTTCAAAACGATCCTAGGCATTACCCCAAAAAACATCTGGGGAGAAACACGCCTTACCATAACGAAGGTAGTTGAGTAAACATGTCAGAATCGTTCGGAAAAACAATTCAGTGCTGTCGTAGTTGATAGCCTTTTTAAGTGAATAGCTCTTGCATTTGTTTTAATTCATCTTGGCTGTTGGTTAATTTAGGCATTCTACATCTCTGTCATATTCTCAGCCAGAAATCAAGAGCTTAGGTTACTTTCTCGTCGTCATCTGGAAAACCGTTGATAGTTTGTCAAAATCTGCGACATCTGGGTAAGTAGATGTTTTGTCAGGTCACAGCAACTTCACAAAATATTAAACTTTAGAGGAATTAGCCGTGGTGTCTGATTAGCCTAAGACAAAATGAAAAACTTGCGATGATCACTACCACCAATCGTAAACTTGAAGCTTGTTATTTGTAATCAAATCTACTAGCTGATTACAAACAAGAGTGGAATCTGGGTGCGTACGGGACTGGCTGCTATATTATTTGGCCATGGCAAGACGTTTTTTTAAATACCTTGTTTGTTTAGATAAATATCAGTTGGACGCAGCCTTCTTACTCAGACGGAACACATGAAATGTGGATCAAAACAGAGTACAACTTACTGAAAACGACGAACACCACAATCATGATATTCATTTATAGTCTATCCCTACCTAACCAGTGCTCAAATGGCGAGTGAAATTTTCACTCCATCTGCGTTACCTGATATTTCGATCTGAAATTGTGGTCAACTCATTCAACTACGCCTGTGACCACTTACGAGTGTAGAGAGACACTGTGCTACTCGAAGCATTATCACGTGAGCTAACGTGGTGGTCACCCATTGTAGAAAAATTCGATTGGAGGTTGAGACTGAATTTGCGCTTATACACAATCAGCGTGACTTGTTGTCGTCTGCTCCGAATACTGTCTCGGAAGATTTAAACGCCAATATGTTTTCTTGTTGACATTTATAGCAAAAATCTAAGGCCATTTATAACAGTCCGCTTAGTTTGGTTGAACTTCACATGCCATGTGAACGCACCATTATTTCTCTCACAAATGCAAACTTACGCACAGACACAGTGATGATGGATCAAAAGACCACATCGACAGAATCCCGGTGATTCTTATGAGAGGAGTAAATTTTTTGAGCAGAAAGTTGGGGAGAACAAATCCGGCTTGAGCGAGATAGCTGGAAGCAGAATTTGAAACAGGAGGAAGTTGTCTAAAGGATACTTGGATGGCCGAAATCTGCCGAATCCATTGTATTTCTCGTTTTTACGACTTGCCGAAAGTTTCAAGATCACAGCAGCTTTCATTGACTGTCGTATACATATGCGGTTCACTCAGACTTGGTTAGGATGGACGGTCAAAGGTGGTGAGGTATTTGTACGACGTGCTTCTGCGCACACAAGCATGCATTTGAGAGTCTGAGGGCAATTACCTTGGCTGCTGATGACATTTGCACACGGATCGATGCGAACTGGGTTTGGTGGACATTGTAAATGATTAGAAAGTTTTTATCCGGTCGAATTGGATGGCCGTTGTTATCACGAATCCATTTCGTTAGGTACTCAAGAATCTTTTTTGATTACAGCCTTGTGGTTTTCCGAACGTCAATCGTTTGACAAAAGCGCATAAGAAGATGAACACAAAAAGTTTTCGAGAACTTTGACAAATTACCCGTAAAGCAAAGAACCAGTACCTGGCGTCTTGCTTTAGAACAGACAACCAGAACGCATTAGAACATCTTGGCCAACTACTTCGCCGATAACCTCAACCCCATACGACAAACAGACAAAAGTCGGCTTTCGTTCGACTGTTTAAACGAGTTCCTCCTTTCGTACTAGAGTGTAAGTTTTTACATTGGAAATTCTCAAAGTAGAAACCTAAAATAAACCTTTCTTAAATATGCTTTACTTCACCCTGGGGAGTGTTTGGTGGGCAGGTATTTTGTTCTCCGTTTTCTGGACAATGTACCAAATTTCTTCTACATTTCGGCGAGATCAAACTGTGAGAAGGTGTGTATTGACTTCTCCGCGTCTCTATTCTACGAAGTAATCAATTTGAGTTGGTCCGTTCAGTTGACAAAGCAACACAGAATTTGAGAACGAGAGCATATCATGATGTTCTACTTTGATGATGAATTGTGTATTAGGATGTGCTTTACGAAAATCGGCTAATATGGTCTGATGATTATCATCATTTGCAGTGCGACACTGTTCCCCCGTAGATCAAAGAACAAAACCAAGCATACGTTGCAAGAGTACATAAGCACTAGTCCGGGCAAAGTTCACTACCAGGGCGATGACAAATCGATGATTGATTCCAAGTGTAGAGTGTATTATTTTGATCAGAAAACTCTCTGGGAGGCGTTGTGATGGATGCCTCGTGAAATACCTCGACAGGGTTTACTGGAGGATGTTGAGGTAGCAACTGAGGTGCACGTGTTTGCCATGTTGTTTTATCCTTTGACCCATTAGCTAACAGTTTGATTTTTCCATACAGATGCAGATATCTACAATATGCGTTTATAAAGATGGGGTGAAATTTTACCGTATAAATCATGCAGGTATGTGGTGCTTGCTTCTGTTGACAAGAAGTTCACTTTTCTTTCTATACACGAGTATTTATTTGCAAGTCATCGCCCGCTGTCTGACTAGTCAGTCGCATGCAACCAAGGTTTACGAAGGTATACAGATTTACTGTCTTGGTGTTTAGGACGATTCTTTGAAGGATTACTTGGATCGGTGAAACACCGAAAGATAACCGATCATGTTAGAAGACTCCACACAGCATTTGGATGCATATCAGGTCTTCTGTGTTTTATGTTACCTCGAAATGCTTATAATTGCGAGTCGGAATTGACTCAAAGAAGAATTTACTGACTTCTGTGTGCATAAAACTATTTAGTTTCCAGTTTCTACTATTATTTAATTAGGTACTAAAATTCACTGTCGTTTTATAAATACCAAAATCATCGGTGGTTTTACTAGACTTCACCGTGGATAAGATAATCATGACACATTTTTAAAGCCCCACAGCCGCAGGTTAATGTTTAGAAGCTGGTTACGGGGCGTAGAAATGTTTATACCTGTTGATTTCTGATTTTTTTTACACGTCTGTCTTAGGTATATGCTACCCAAACTGATGTACGGCACTTGTTCACCCCCCGCATATGGACCATCAGGTATCGCATTGTCTTCCAGTTCATGTTAACAGTAATTACTTCTGGTAGCCTAAAAACTGATCTTCATCCGAGAACACAGCCCGGAATATTACGTTTGCAATAACAAGAGAAATGGTGGTGATACATAGAAAAATCAGAATATGTGAATGTGAATATGTTAAAGTAAATCATTCAATGCTAGTCTTTCGATAGATGCAGGTGTTGTCGATCTGAAAAGGACCATAGCTTAAGTAGACATGTAAAAGCTGATAAGGAAACTATTTGCGTTATGGTTGGCAAACTGAAAAGCATCTGAGGCCATTAGACAACAACAACTACTGGATAGAATAGCAAGCTGAAAACACACAGTGTATCACAAGAGTATCTACTGTTTTAGTGCTAACGCTTTGTGCTTGGTGATATTTACTGTTGGAAGGGAAATTTATCAGTATTGATGGGATTTCTCGATGTAACTGATTGGTATACAAGAGGGCTTAAAGCTAAGCTACGTCTCGACGATGTAATATGGCAAGTCAAGGATACAACCAGCCATTCTCCATCATTCTCGTAAGGTGGGTACAATTAAGAGGGATTCATTGAACCCTTGTATAAAACTTGACATGGGGGAAATACGGAATAATTATGGTCGTGGGAACTGTAAGGATGACAATCTGACCGAACGATGTTTTTTTTATGTGTGAATGTGTTGTGTTTAGATTAAACACGTGACCAGTATGTGATAACGTGACTGATCAGGTTGGTGTGTGAGTTGGGTTCAGTCACTCGTCGCATAATGTGACTATACAAACTTCCCTTGGGCTTTGAACTGGCGGTTGTAGAGCTTAATTGCGATCATCTCTGTCGCCTATAACAGTCTTGTTCTGACGGCTCTGCACACCACACGGGACATTTCATGAATAATCGTAACAGCCCTTCCAGCCGTGATTTGATATCTCGTGTCGAACAAACGCGAGCCGATAGCACTCGGAATGATTTTATTCACGCCACTGTAGAGTTATTCCGGAAGGTGCTCACGGATCCGGTCTGATAATAAGCGAGCGGTTTTCCTAACGTAGCCTGCTTGACAACGACAGATGAAGGAATAACTGTAGAATGACGGATAAAGCTTTGGTAAGCCATCTTTAAGAAGTAACACCCATACCGGTATAGTAGGCCTCAACCAGTGTATTTGTCAACCTACTACGGCTGATTAGTTAACTGACTGCATCACCTTTGAATGCCACAGTGATAAAAGTATGCTTTACCCCACTGTTTCCTTCACTGGTTGAGTGTATTGTGACTTCGTATTCCTATACCAAAACCTTTCTGGATATCCACAATGACTAGTTATATCTTTCTGATCAGTTGTAGTTAATTGTGGGTAGCGTCTGTTGTGCATATCTTTCTTGTTGTATCTGTTAAACAACAGAGCAAGTTTCGTTTCTGTTGTAAACCCTCCTGAACGGTACACTGGTTCGATCTCGGTATAGTGGTAC
>JTDE01007796.1:0-14085 GCA_014338405.1 Paragonimus skrjabini miyazakii | reverse complement strand
TTGTGTTTGCATCACAGTACACACTCATCGCAAGATCGAAATTATTTCGTGATAGGTTAATAACTCTCACAGAAACGCAATGAGTTTGGCAAAAGTGTTCGTGGTCATTCATTTCTGTCATTATCAAACATTTTACGTTTAACCGATAATGTTCACTTTTCGACACTGCTTTATGCCTAATTCCCTGATTGATAGAGCTCCTATAATGGCCGGTCACAACAGCCAGTTTGTACCATATTTCAGACAGAACATCTCCTCAAGCTCATTATTAACGTCAGACATGAAAAAATTTAGTTGAATATGACCGATAATGAGCGAAAATTGGTCACATAAAGACTGGACAATTGATCACAGTTGTTGCATTCCCATAGATTTTTCAGTCCGCCTCTTTCGAAAAGAAGCATTAGACACCAGTTTTACTCTTGCTAAAGTTCGACAATAGTACACATCTTTGCCACGACCGGTACTAGAACTCCGACCAGGTTTTCATGAGGCAACCATGTTGACCACTGCGTCACTGACTTCACATTAGGCACGACCGAATGGCATATGTGAACGTTTAACCACTTTCGCTTGTGAATAACCATCAGGTTGCCCGACTGCCTCGAGAAGAGACACAGTAACTGCCCTGTTAACTTCAATCGATTTACTCAATCTATATACAAGTCGTGTTTAGAAGGAGTTATGTCTCAGATTCTTCATCAGGCCGGGCAACTCAACTCACTAGACGCTTTCTCCATTTCAGTTCATCACCACTATAGGCAGGAACACGCCAGTGATTGTTACGGATACTTAACTGCCATACAACCAGAAAGGAAAAAACAAACCCTGTGCAGGAAGAGAGAAAGAAAAAAAGAAGGAGAGGGGAAGAGAACAAAATATTACAAACAGCTACGTTTTTATTCAAACACTCAACAACAGGGTGATTACACCATGTAGACAAACAGGCGAGCTATAATTGAAAGTGAGGCATCATCGATAAGATATATTATTTATGGCGTTCACTCTCCCGTGCCATTAGTTGCACTCACTTAAACAACAACACACCACTGAGACCGATTCAGCGCCATCGCACCCTAGACAAGAAGGCCCGAACGCCGGAGACGGGGATGACCAACAGTGATTAACCCGTTGGTAAACGACTTCTGTTTTTACATCAGGTCATCATCTATCTAAACCGTACTTTATACCAGTCGGCAGCAGCATCGGCAAAGAGTGTTCGATGTAACAGACGATTAGCTGGCATTGCTAGTACATGATCTAGTCTGTGTAAACGTAAGGACCGACCAGGGGAATTCGCCTGGCTGCCAATATCATTTGCCTGTTTCCTACTCGTTGGTACCCCTGATGCGACCGGTCGAAAGCAGATATAAACGGTGTCCATCGCGGATGCGGACCACAAGTCATACTGAGGATGTGATGGTTTACTTTTCTAAAGGACACCTAACCATGGCAGAGTGATAGGGTGGATCTGAAATATATCGGATCCGTCTAGTTTCTTTTAACCTTGTATGGACCACACACTAGCCTCTGATTCTCCAAAAGTGTGTCGGTTGAATGACTTGTCAAGTCTGTTTTAGTTGGCTTGGTTAAACTCCATTGGCTAAGTGGATGCTGACCATTTCATGGCCAGTTCGCACCGACATGGAATGCATAATGCAGAATTTAAAACAATGATATTTCGGTAGAGCGGTCGGTGAATATCACTGTAGAACTCACACTCTTTGATTATTTCCGTCATTATTTGGACTGTACGGTTTATCCTGGTGTGAACAAGGCTCGAGCCGGCAACCCTTCTTATGACCGGCGGGAACTAAAATATTCGACTATCAGTCCAATCAAAATCGCTTGTGAAGAGGGTGAGTGGCTCACGTAAATAACATGTGGCTAAGTCACATCTCGCGAGCATGGGTGGACCAGATCAATCTGTACTAGATACGGCTACAATTGCATAAAACTAACACCTCATGCTCGGTCAGTAAACAATATCGGCAAGTGATGCAGAGCATTGTTGATTCCAACGTTTTTCAGACTACGTCTGCCAGATGACTCCAACTAAGGCCAAAACCGGACGTGGACTGTTCGGCTAATGGTGGGCATTGTGATAAATTATAATCTTTGTGTTGCATTCTAGTGACGGTAACCAGTGCATACTGACAGTCCGAGGTCAGACTTGTCCATCCACCCTAACACGGTATGATCGACTTAGGTTAATTATACCAGTATTCAGCAGTAAACAGACCCATTATGATGACTGATTATGCCTCCGTCCGAAATAATCACTTGGAAACAAATCAACGCGTAGAATCCGATGAAGGTTGTTTTGTTCAGTTTGCACGCACAACCTCCTTTTTCGTTTTGATCGTTGTAAGCACTCTGATGTTAACTGTTTGAATATAGGGATCTTTAGACTTCATTCCCATCCCTCCAAGCTGTTTTACGTCAAAATTAATGCAAGTTAGACGGCGTAGTGAAACAATGTGATATACAATTGCAGGCACAAAATTGGTGAACTCATAGTAAGTTGTCCGAGTATTCCAGTAATATATGTCCAGAAGTTTTTCCGTTGGCAGTTGTAATTGGATTGAACTAAACTATCAATTTGAGATCAACCATTGATTACGCTGAAACTGTGCACACAGAAGACTGGGTGCACAAGGGAGATGTGTGTTGTGATTACGACTTAATTTAAACAGGTTTTGGGAAATTTGTGCATAGCAGTTGATGTGAATTTTACACAAAAATAAATCAAGGTACTGAACTGTTTACAAGAAATCACAATGTCAGCCAAACATATGTGTTCACTAATGGTTCATTTTTTCTGGTGTCGATGCTGACAGTGGTCATTGTCACACAACAACATGCTTATTCACATTGAAAGTTTTAGGATAGTTGTCCAGAATTTTCAGTTATTCGGTCATCATTTCTATGGGTTCAGCCAGATAAAAATGGATTTATTGATTGTAGTTTCTTGTACTTCCTTAAATATTTGGTTGTATACATTGTACCTTATCAAACCTTTGAACTCAAGTCAGCCAAAAATAGTCGAACTAAAAGCGAGAGGTTTTGGTTTCAGTGTATCAATGAGATATTACCTATCTGGGGTTGTTGCTTGAATCAAGGATTGTTTACTTGTGAAGCCCCGTGGAAACATGCAATTCGTACAGTTTTTCACAGAATATCAAATGACTGTTTTGTGCGAGTACATACGGATAGTTAATTGATAAAATATTTCATTGTCGGTCTGTAGGTCGAATCAGTCACTTATAACACCACAGTTGGAGAACTAGAGAAACTACAAGATGGTTTTTTAGTGTCAGTTTCAGACGTCATCAGACTAAGCATTTAGAGGATTACCTGAAGTTATAAAAATACTAATCAGGTGTTTACCACACCGTACACTATTTGCTGTTACTTATGTTGATAGTGTGAGATACGACATCATATAAATGAGTACAGTTGGCATTGAGCTACGAATTGTATATGATGTTCGTTGACAAAAATGTGGTCTTCTCAAGCCAAGTGAAGTTTGGTTACAGACGGCAAGCCAGATTGTAGCCAATCGAATCCGGTAGCATGAATGTTTTTATTGTTCGCTGGATTCAGTTTTCTTGAGGAAAGATAAAAATTCTGGACAGTGGCAACGATTAGAAAGCTGTCTTCTAGAACTTGTCCCACTTTTACTGGCAGATGAGTTTTCGTTTACAATCCGCGTTGCTATTTGTTGTTTGGCTTTATGCATGAGGGTTTCAGAATCATGTTTTCCGTTTCATTCCTTCTTACTCTGTCTCTCCATCGTTTTTGTTCGTATGACAGTCAAGCTTCAGTTTTAGTCACTGATTTAATGTAGATGATAACGGTATTCTAAACATGGGAACTTAACTAATAGGCGGCTTGATAACCCACTCCATCCACTGTGAACACTACCGATGATGAATTAATGTTACTGTGAGATTTATCCGTGCTTATATTTTGTATTTTCAGTAAAAGAAGGTGACAGAAAACAAGTTTTATTGTCCTAACTAATCCCATTATGACCCAATTTCGCCATCCGGTGTTACTTCATCGCTCAGGACAAGGGAATAAACAGCGGACTGGTTTTACTAAATCTGGCAGCAATACGGCCACTGAATTGGTCAAAGTTATGGATCCCCTGGGCAGCGTACTTTGGAAAGAGACTGCGCGGACTCCACCATGGATCTCAGGCAAGTAGATCTTCTCCACTGGCCTGAACAGGATGAATGAACTCATCGCAGGCCAACTTTTTCCATTAAAATCACAGGTGTTGAAAATACAAAAACACAGTAATTCATGGTTATCATCTTTAAATCAGCTATCAACTTTAATCAGTTTTGCCCAATAACAAATTAATCTGATAGATACCCATATCACGGTCCAGAGTGTCTATCCATCCGGCAACCAGTCACGTACTCGGCAAAAAATAATAAATTTTACCGGTCGATTTGTTAGATCATTGCACAAAATGTTATTCCGAATACATCTCACGAGATAGATTTTTCCTTCATAAATATTTATGACTTCAATAAATGGAAACAAATTATCTAACCAACTGGATTCACACGGTCACGCCGACGAGCGACTTCTTTTGAAAGCACTAGCGAATCAGTTTCATGGTGTTTCCTGTCAGCTGGAAATCTGACTGACCAATTTTTATGGTGAGAAATGACAGACATGCAAAACTGTTTCCAAAATGCTCCCAATGGTATGTTGTGAGCCTCAACAACTTAAGTAATGTGAACATGTTCGTCATCAAGTTTATCAGTGCATTAAGTGAACTGCACACCCACCAGGAGAGTGAAGGTACACTGATTTATTGATTATCCAAGTTATACGGAGTGGAGGGAGATTTTAAATGCTGGACATACATAAGTGGCCTTCTGACGTCGGTTAAATCGACGTCACCGTGAAGTCATCCCGTAATATTGTTACTCATAGTAACCAGTGCATATTTACCGAAAGGAATTCGAGTCAAATGTTCGTTGTTTACCAGAAAAGTTGAACAACAATTAGTGCGCACCGCATTTTGATTTTCTCTGCTAACTGAAAATTATATACTGATACCTTTGGGTGTTTGTATGCTAAAAGACAGACTGTGAGACTGTGATCAACCTGACAGTTCGAATGCATGAATCAGAAAATCACTTCATTGTATGAATCGCAATTGTTCAAAGCTCTGTCTTACCGTCCATCTTTCTTGTGTCCAAACCAGAACACATTGTGTAGCTTTGAGTCTGTGCACCAAACAAAACTGACATGAAGTTGTAGGACTTCCAACCCCTGACTAGTATTTCTCCCTCCCATCCTTGTGGGAAACAGGAAGAATGCTGTACATAAGTGTAAGATTACACACCGACATGTAGATGTGACAACATAAAGAGATTTCAAAGAGCACTTCTTGCATCAGTTTGTCTTATTTTTTAGATACAAATTAGGTCCCGTCTACCAAATGAAATGCCTTGTGTGCCCCAAGTAGAGAACATTCACTCATGCATGATTATGCCTTCAGCGGGAAAAAAGAATACAGCTAAATAGAATACGAAAATATCTGGACTAGCAAAAAATATGCTGAATAAAAAAACCGCAGAAAACAAACATAACGATCTCTTATGATTTCTATCCAAACTCAATAAAAATACGTGAATATATTCAAAAAATGATATAAAAAGAATAGGTGGAATCAGGTAATATTTTTGGGGTTTAAAAGGACTTAAAATACACAACGTGAAATACGAACCTTCTATACCAAGGACGAGGAAAGAGGAAAGATACAGCGAGAAATGTTTTCGTCTATTTTAAGTCGAGGTTCTAGGGTAAGTAAACGGACATCCACATTTCTCAAATATACAGCTGAAGTGATGAACGCCCCATGCAGATGAAATATATTTTCCGTTTTGAAAAGTCTCAGCATTATTTTTCTTGAACTCGATGTCAGTTTGAATTAACTCCAGCGTGAATAAGACATGGCTCTGATTCACCAGGGATGCTCTAACTAGCGGGAGATATAATCGGGGTAGAGAAAACCCCTCCGTTCTGGCAAATCTAGCCTCGGATGTACACAGTGAACTGTTACTGATCTTACTCACTTAGAACATCTGTTACATTAAACTCTCGTACATTTTGGAGTTGATCGCACAATCAGTGTTAAAATACGTTTTCAGTTTTCACCGTTCTTAGCACAAATGACGATTCTCATTTTGTTCGTGGAGACAGTTTAATACAATCGATATGTAAACACTTTAATGTCATTGCTGTTCTTTTTATCTTTGGGTGCCGGCCTTCGTAAACTCGCGCCTAGAGAATTCCGCACAACCTGTTTGCTTTATCGACGTCCGTCAGTTCCGTCATTCACACCTCGTTATGCAGAATCTGACCCGTTGTGTATAATCCAAACTTGTCAATGAGACAGATATAACCCAGTCGCAGAACACTGCGACAGGCTGGCAAGTGAAGTTTACATCAGCGACATGTCGCAATCCACATGCGTCCAATGCTGGGCGGACTGGAAACAAACAGTGATCTGGGCCAGAACGATTCGTCACAGCTGCCGACAAAAATTGCTTGTAACGCTGACCTGAACGCAGTGTCGTGTCGCACACGGTTTTTCACCTTGCTCCTACCACAATGACAGGTCATCAATCTTCCGGTGTTCATGCGCACATATTCATTTGTGCAGTTAAATCTTTTACCCCACCAGACCACCTGTAACACGTCTTGGGTGCCACTCTGTAGTAGTTAACGGATTGAAGGTCGTTTACGTAAAAACGTCGATCACCATTTTCTTGTGCCCCAGACGCTTCTGTTTATCGCCCTTTTCCTCCAATTTCCCGATATCGTTCATGATATTTCCCCACAGCCCCAGCAAACGCCATCGCAATGGGAAACACCGGGCTGGAGCATTATTCCGATTAGTGAAATACAAAAGAGTAATCTTGGATTTTCTATTTAGTGGTGGTATCCACCATCCATGGCATACGATTGTCTCACTCGGTGGTGAACAGTGAAATATGCACAATGCTAGCATGCGTTTTAAAAACATTATTGCCAGGAGTCTGACAGGAACCAAGTCATATAGGTCTTAGAGTAGTAGCAAAGAGAATGTTTCGAGTGCACACTTTCTGCGACGACTGGGACTGTTCAGCAAAACTTTCTTTGTTGTGAGAATTTTTACCTCCAATATCATCAAATGCTTGTATTTAATCCTGAATCATGTGGTAGAATCTAATGCACATCACATACCTGAGAGTGGAACGCAATTAGTGAAATGGAGAAAACATGAATTCTCCACTGAAACACACATTTTTCTAGGTTACATAACTATTACTGTCCAGTGGTTTATCTGGTAAGCTAAGAACTATCCTTGCTTTTTCTTCAACCAATGTTGTATCTTGGTTGGTGTTTTATTCATAAAGGCCATCTTCAACGCAGTGTTTGGCGAGTACTCAGAATCTTTCGTTCGTGTGCCCTGCAATTGGAATGTACAACTGAACGAACAGATGAGCAAAGAGGCACCTGCTTGTCATGCGGACTGGTCTGTAAGCAACCAGGAAGCTTCCACTTGTTCTCTGGAGCTCACAGATCCTTGGACAGACCAGTTGATCCGGATGGCGCACAATGTCGGTCAAGGGAAACCGGAGACGATAGTAGATAATTCTGACTTCAGGTGGGAATTACAACCGTCGCCATGTGAGTAAATGAGTTAAACCATGGGAGATTTTACTTCTGTTGCACGTTCACAGTTATCAGCGACCGAGTTGAGAGTGAAAACAGCGGTCAACTGCTTACTACTAAGTTGAAGCGTTATTATGTCTTAACTTAACTGATTGACGTATCTAAATGACAACTACTGCAAAGTGTTAACATTCCGCCAAAAACGATTGAGTTAGTCCCATGGCACTAATGCTGATTGAGCCAATATCTCTTGTGCGCACTGGAATGGTTGAAAATATTTGAACATTGAAGCATTCATGAAAATCAACTGCTTTCGATAGTGCAGTAACGAATGGAACGATGTCACTAGATTAATCGAGTGGTCTGTGCCTATGAGATGCTCCGTAGTCAAGAGCGTCGGGTTCCTGCTTGACGTTATGTTCCTAGTGTTTGTTGTCTTCTAATCGATAGTCACAGTTCATCTGCTATTGTGAATTCTGACTTCCGATGCCTTTATATATATATATATATATATATATATATATATATATATAACACCACAACCAACAGAGAACGGGTGGAATGCTCTAGACTTACCATGGACTAGTGAAACGAGCCCTCAAACTTGAAAAATGACTTGCCAAGCGTAATTTTAACAGATAGATAAGCTAAAGTTGATTTCATTTGTAATATACAAGGGAAAGCAATTCAGACAAATTTGGTTTTGGAAACCACATTCAACCGGATTCTTTGGATGTCTTCCGCTTAAAACTTTTACCCACGAACTTCCCGTTGATCAACAGGTAGCTCTTTCTCGTGTTTTGGGCTACCATCAGTGAGTATTTGTCAAGCCCAGCGGAACATATTGCAAGGCAAGTATCTTTTGTGTAGCATGCGTATGAATGGTGAGAAACTGAATGTGTTCACCAATCCGTGTGAACTACCTGTATAGAGTGTACACCGTTAATTAATTAATTAATTAAATAATTAATTAAATAATTATTTTATCAACCTCATGCAGTTGATAGATTCAGTCAGTGGTTTAACCTATGGGACTGACGAGTAAGAACAGAAGGTTAATACGTCGCTGTCGGGAAAAAACTCAATTCTCCGAAAATACCGTTTAATTCGTCTTTGCAATAGCCTATCTCATTACTCTTTGAAGTGACCTTCATTGTCGGCACTGTCATGTGCCACCTCACCCTTCACATGCGTCCTCAATCCTTGTGCCAATTTCTGGCACCCAGCTTACACGCTCGTCTTTTAATTGGGACATCACTGTACTGTCTGGATCTTTGTCGGGTCCACTTCTGTCATTATTTTCTGATTGGTCACAAACCCTTTAAATGTGGTCTAGTTTGTGACCGTGTGGTCTTCGGTTTGAGTGACACACAGTGGCTCTGTCCGGAGGCCAGTCTTTTCTCTGTGCTTATTCGTTAGCATTGGGTGGTTGGTTTGGGTGGGAAGATACGATTTAGTCGTGCATACTCCGTAGTCAGTTGTTCAATACCGTTTGACCGTCGTTCCGTTATCTACCGTTTCAATGACAATTATTCTGTTGTCCGTTTACGCGCCCGTAGACCGTATATCGAGTTACAACAATCGCGCTTTTTGGTGTGTAATTGGTGACAATCTATCATAACAAGCAAAAACGCACCCAGACGCGAACGTTTGTTTATTGAAACGAAAATAAGACAACTTACTGTAATTTTGAAACAACCATTTCCCGTTGAAAATTTGAATGGAGCAGATAAAAGACTGACATTACACGATTTATGCTCGAGCAGATTTCGCTGCATCTCTACTGGTGTTTACTTCAGACGAGTTAAAATGTACAAAATTTCAAACCACATGACAATCACAAAAGGTCAAAGTTCAAAACCAGTTCAGTTGCTACCAAGGCAGCATCAACATCACAAACAGTTCTTTTTGTACACACAAAATGGGGTGGCGGTGTCTGATCGCAAACTGTAATTTGCCCATTGTTCGGCTAGTCGTTACTACTGCCAAAAATCAAATCACTAATTGTTAGTAAATTCATTTACTAAATTGCTTTTTGGAATAATGCATACCCAACAGATCTATCACACCTATTAAGAGATTGCCTGTCCTGTCTCCTTGAGAAGCGCTCAGTTACTGTTCGATCACTGACTCGTGTCAAAGTTAGATCACAACCTCTGTTCAAAGCTTAGAACCTATGATAGTTTGCAGAATCACAGAGTAATTCTTGGTATCTACCATAAACCTAATGAGTGGATACAGCATGAAATCTAGGGTGGATAGAGTGGATATGAGCACTTTCTTTTCTTTGCTGAAATTTCTTCTTCTCACCACTATCAATTGGCCTTATTTAATTAATTTCTTCTCTTGAAACAGACTCAGAACTTTACCGACGGTTTTGTGACCTGTACTTCACCTACCGTCAATTGCCGATTCATTGTTTTGGATGAGTTTACCGGGAGGGAGTTAGCTGACAAATGGAATATGATTTGAGAATGCACAGCACTTCTCTGTTTTTTTGGCTATTTTGCGGAGTTTACTTCTCACTGTGATATGTTTGACATAAATGTATATATAAACTTGAAGTTACTCGTTCCTTTGTTTTGTTAGAAATACCACAATCGCTTGAGTGTTGATTTTATGTTTTATTCAAGTGCTCTGTGATCACCCGAAACAAGATATTTAATCGATCTGCATTGATTAATTTGAAGAAAATTTACTGTTGCTGTGTTCAGTTTCTTGACTCAAAACGATCACATTTCGTTCACTTAACATATACAGACCGTGGCAGATTGAAAAGCAAACTACCAATTGTCTTTCATAGTCAAGAACGTGAATAAATTCGTCATATCACGTGCGTGTTTTCAATTGTTTTACACAGTAACAAGAACTTATTGGACATTCTTTCTGGCTCATTCTAAACAGTCTTAACCAATTGGCTCTTGTTCCTTGTTAAAATGTACACATTTTCATTTCTGTCAATCAGACAACTTTTCCGGCATGCGCACCAAATGTTGAGCTTAATTTTTAAATTTTATATTACTAGTGGGAGACTGTAGATTTGTTACTTCAGAAGAAACCTAACTGTAAAATTTCTGGCTTTGGATTCCGTTAGTAGAATTCACTCTGAAGGCATCAAGAAGCCAGTCGGACTTCTTGTGATGTTATCCTGGAAGCTAGGCACAGCAAATTCGTTGGATAAACCTGCGAAAATGAAGGCAACCCGCGTTAACTTAGATAGGGTTTCACTTGGTCACTTCAAGCTTGCTAGGACAAGGTCACACATCAAGGCTGACCAAAAGCTGCGGGCTGAAGCAAAGGTCTTAGTCCCCAATCCTAAGCGATGACCAATATTCCAAAAGGGATTAACCCACGCGTCTACACCCACAACAAAGGTGGCTGTCCTCGTCCTTTTTGATGACCAACCACATGTAGGGCTGCACGGGTAGGAAGGAGTAGCCCTGAACGGCGGTACAGACCATCACTGCTTCTCCTCACCTCTAATTTGTCCACCTTAAATAGTTTTGTTGAAAACTGTTTTATTTCCAAGATCAATAACCCTGTGACCTTACTGGAATCGCCCCCAGCATCTTAGAAGTCTTATATTTAGCTAGCTCTAACCACATTTCTTTTGGGTAAACCGAGGCCTTTTCTCATTCTCTTCCTTCAGTTTAAAATGTCACCCAGGTTCTCGTAAATGCCAAACTGCCATCCATCCTTTAGTAGCTTGAAAAGCCTAAGCGGTTCGGAAACCTTCGACCAGAAACGGACGAAATGTAGCACAACGTCGTCTACATATACTCAACCTGTGATGAAACGACCGTCACTATCGGAGGAGTCGCCAGTTCCCCGAAGATATTGCGTGACAAGAAGACTAACAAATTGCACTTCTCGGCGACCTTCACAGTTGCTACAGTCGTGTAATTCTGCGGTCTCTACGATCGTCCTCAGACGTCGTGACAACTGTTGTGGTCATCCTGACTACACGTCTAGACTGAACTACCTGGACGTTTGTCTGGTCCATTCTTTTTGGCTTTGCTTTGTTGTTTGTCGCAAACCCTATAAATAAGAGCGGGTTTGGGACCATGTTGCCTTCAGACTGAGTGACATAAAGAAGCTGTGTTTGAAGGCCAGTCTTTTTCCCATGTTCGTGCGGTAGCCCTGGGTGACTGGGGAGAAACTAACTGACTGCGTATACTGCGTTGTTTCATCGATCGTTAGTCCGTTTCTGTTTACGCGCCCGTAGGTCGTAGATCCAGTCACAAAAACTACCCTTCAAGGCTTGCGAAACTTTGCCGGTGTCCATGTATTCCTTCTTGTTAATAAGACTGCTTTCCCAAGTTCTTCCTCATGTTCTTCCGTCTCTTGTGTTCCCAACCAACTGAGGATGTAGCCCTGGAGTACATGTACATTAACTAGCGAAGCCGTTTAAACAAACTACCAAAAACAAGACAGTTGGCCCAAGACATTAGTCCCGCACCATTGCACGTACAGAGACCTGGTTTTCCGCAACCATCTATGACAAGGAATGGCATGTTCCTGGATATTCACTGCACCGAACAGACCGTTCCCGTAGACGCGTGGGAAGCCCTGCTGTTTTCCTAAACCGACTGTCATTGGAGACCTTACTTCCCCATAAAAATACAGTACACTTAGGCCTAAACTTCAGCTACGTGGTTGTGACACGTTCTTTGTCGGTGTTATTTACCGTCGGTATTCATGTGCCACATCCGTGGATGCGACCATTCTCACCGCCTTAGACCGTTTTAGTCTACACAGCGTTTCTTCCATCTTCTTATTATGGGTGATTTCAGCGCACCCGAACTCTGACTGTAGATCTTCAAATCCTTGGCGACGTTGACCCATGAGAATGTCTGGACACAACAGGTCAAATGGCTCATAAGGCATAGTTCAGACCAGATACCCTCCTTGCTTGATCGGCTAGATAAAGTGATCATTAAACCACTGCTTCTGGTTTTTGATTTTATTTGTTACTGACTGTAGAAAGTTGTAACAAATATTCCATTCCGAAATTTCCAAAAGCAGACTCCAACGCACTAAGGGGTTTTGTAAGTACACTAAGCCCCGAGTCCGACTCGCTGAACTTAGTCATTCTTTTTTTTTCTACTAACGAAGCTAATGAGGTAATTTTTCCTCCACAAACCATGGAGATCCTATCGTTCGCCGATTCCAATAAAAAAACGTCGCCTTCTTGACGTATGTTTTCGTTTATTCTTTAAACATTATCGTCACTGTCATAACAGTCATCAACCTGGCTAGAAGGTACTGTGGTTAGGGCAGCCGCTCAACTTGACTGTGACGCGGAATATAATAGAAGAGGAAACGTAACTGTAAAGTTTATAGGGTAATAATTATAAACGCAGGCTAAGCGAAAGAACCATAAATGGTATGAATGCAGGTACGCCGCTGACTGCAGCACACCGTTGAATGGTCGCAAGGACCCCAGCTAGACAGGCGACACCTATCCACTTTGCTCAAAGGAACTGAAGCTAATGAGCCAACCGGAGAATTTAGAAATTTCTCAGTGTACGAAATTGGTACAACGAGGCTGTCCATCAACACAAATAAAAAATCTTACTGGTAGTCAGCGAAAACAAGATTTTTCTATTCAGGCGTACGCGCCGCCAGAAAAAAGTCCTCAGCGCTTCTTCTACAGCTACTCGATGACAAAACCACGTCTTATGTAGTGAGATCACCTTCGATGCCTCAAAATCCTAAACTCCCCGCGGCGTGAGAGTTGCCTTGCCAGTACCACCGCCTTGGCCCACATTATTTTGTGAATGTAAATGTACTACAAACCACTAGCATCAAAGTTAGTGTGTTGGCGTAGGTATCGCACTTTTACTTGTAAGTATATTAGGAATCTGCGCCATCTCTACCATTGTCACCAAAACATCGGTCGGGACTCCTATGTAAAAGAATGTGATCGGGTACGCTAGGAATGTTGGCTGAAGAATGTCGAACCCATAGACAACGTGGTATTACCCAGATGCATGGTTCATGGACATTTTTCAGCAGACCTTGTCGAATTTCATATGTTCTGTGGTGCGTCTGAAGTCGGCTCCGGAGCAGTGGGCTGTAGTTACCAGCGATCGTGTGGCTTCTCTAAGGATTCCGGCTGCAACCGTGTTTTCTCCCTTGTCTGTTCAGTACGTATGACTCTGTGTACGCCTGCAATAGGAGGCCTGATATGAACTCAGTGCCAGTTTCTTCAGTCGTGTAACTTGCAGTGAGATCATCTTCGACGTCCCCAAAATCCTAAACTCCCCGCGGCGTGAGAGCTCCCTTACCAGCACCACCGCCCTGGTCCACATTACCTTGTGAATGCAAATTTACTACAAACCACTAGCATCAAAGTTAGTGTGTTGGCGTAGGTATCGCAGTTTTACTTGTAAG
>JTDE01007795.1:4007-27086 GCA_014338405.1 Paragonimus skrjabini miyazakii | reverse complement strand
TGTTTACTAGCAATTGCTCCATCTGAAAACATTTACAACCATAGTGCATTTGTCAAGAACAAATGTACAAACTCAGTTTAGTTTACAAAATTTCGTCAAAAGTCATAAGGATTTTGCCTGCAACTATCCAGAAATTTTGTTTCTTCAGTGTAGAAATACTCAGTTGTGATATGATCGCCTTTGACGGAAGTCAAAAATTACAGTCCGCTCTAACTTGTACATACCCAGCGGCTGAATTGCGGTTGCTACTCATAACTAGGTGTGTTGCTCAGCTTATTCGTAATCGTGACCTACCGAGATGTTTTGTCTCAATTCACTTGCAGTTGCGGTGATGTCTGTATCGGTAGAACAGATTGGCGCTTACAACAAAGAATGGCTGAACATATGCCCAAGTGTTTGATGCACGCCATGACGCAACATGTAACGGCAACAGAGTGGGTGATACGAAATCCGATCTCATCTATTGCAAAGTACATCATGGAAACAGGTCACGTAGTTGACCCCGCCAACTCGTTTCAAGTATTGTTGTGTAATCGGAATCCGAAGTTGATTGCCTTCTTCGAAGCTGTGCTAATCAATACTCGCCGTCCGATCCTGTGTGTGCATAATCTGTTGACTCACGTAGTTTGTTTGCCCTTGAACTGATAACATTCCTTGTTTTGTGTAAACCAAATCGTTGATAGGTCGTTTTAATTAGTTTTCAAGATGTAAGTAACATGTAAAATTTTAAGTAAATGATTTCAGCTGAAAAGAAATTGCGAACGTATTTTCTTGTAGAAATCAATGTGTTACGCAAAAACAATTTTATCAGTTCCAGTACTTACCGTTAATCAAGTCGAAGCTGAAAACTGTTAACAAGTATGGATTGATGTTAAATACTAGAATGTTATTAACTTGAATTCAGTAAAATAATTCGCTGACTATCAGTTGAATTGTCCAACTTGCAGACATTACAATATGAGTTTACCAGTTAATAGTTTTCAGACCACTCTATTGTTTTGACTGTTTCAAGAATAGTTATTTGAATTTGTCGTCGCTCTACTCTAAGCACGCCATCTTGATCTTTTTATGAATCAAAGCACGATAAATGATAGATGAACTAAAATAAAACACTGGCAACATATAGTCAGTGTTCATCTATTCATTTGTCATTCAGTGTGCATATTCAAAATGAATCGCTCACCATCAGTCGGGTAATCTAAATTTTACAAATTATACTTAGAGTTCATATAACATAACTTTCCAGGTCACTGTTGTGTGATAGACTGTCTCATGGAAGGCTTACAAAAATGGCGTGTTTGTTTCACCTGTCGTACGATCTTGTGATTTTTAAAAAAATATGGCATGATAGGTTGTCGGTAAATTATAATAACACACAGAAACCAGATAATTAGTGTTCGGTTATTCATCTTTCATCCTCCGGTTCGCAGTTAAACTAGGGCTTACACACACGATTACAATCAATCTCGTAAGTGTATGCATGCTAGCAATTTTTTCACATGGTTACTTAAGCACACAAGGCACAAAACAATGTTTGGAATATTTAATCAGGAAGTCTATAGGGTATGAATTGTAGTCTATTTAGAAACGGTTGGAAAAATAACTTAGCCCAACAATCGGCAAAATTGTAGAACATTCTGATACCGACAACCTGAATCAAAATGAAATACGAAGAGAGTGAGAGTTGAAAAAGTTCGGTGTTTTCTTTTGGTTCTGTTCACATTCTGCACGTGTTTTTTCATTAAACTACTTGCAGTGTGAAGACAACAGTCAAAAAACGGAAACTGGTAGATGCAAACATTTCGTATTGACTCATCAGTACCAAATTTGCAATGACATGAAACGGTTTTTTTTAAACTTTATATCGAACAGATAGGGGAGTAGGGTGGATGGTCAATCGGTGGGTTAAGAAAGGTCACTAAGTCCATGGAAGGGTCAAGTTTACGAACAACTGTTTCTGAACACACAGGGTCGGATTTAGTCGATTGGTTGCGACAGCTTCAGCAAACCGCAAGTATCTAGGATTCGAGTGACATAATAGGATTCTGAATGCACAAACTGGGTCGATAACGTGTCCAGTGGTTAGGGCGTGTCTTGCGACTGTGGACGCTGGTTGCTTGTGTGTTTCAGACACATTGTCGTTCTTCTGTAATACAGAATTCTGTACCCACTTAGGCAAATGTTCCTTCATTCTGGAGATCAAGCACCTCTCGGTTCTGCCTATGTAACTTTCTTTGCAGTTACATGTAAATTGGTGGACACAATGTGAGGTGGCACCGACAGGCTGATCTCCTTTGACTGAAGGGACAGGCAGTTTCTGGGTCCGGGCTAGTACACAGAGTTCCGCTGCGTTAAATGTCCGTTTAATTGAATTCACTAGTCGTTGAGTTGTTTGATGCATGTTATAATCACCTTTAAAAGGCAGTTTTATATGAACCTTCTTTTTCCTCACTGTGGCCACCTGTTCTGAAGGTGGTTCTGGTCTACTATGCCTATCTATGAACCTGTTCGGATACCCATTAGATTGTAGTACAGACGTGATCAAGTCTAATTCCTCTGCAAGACTATCTTGTGTACAGATTCGTCTTGCTCATGTGAATAATGCATTCACCAGTGCGCGTTTGTGATGGACCGGTGTGAAGCTACTAAAGTTCAGGTATTGACCAGACCATGTGGATTTCCTATAGATAGCTCTTTTAATAAAACCATCTTCCCGGCGACTATTGAGTATGTCCAGAAACGGTAAACAATAATCAGCCTCAAATTCACACGTTACCTTCAGGTTTGGATGACAACTATTTAAACGTCGCACTAGGTTATCTATTGCCTGTTTGGAACTACTGAATACTAGTGTATAATCAATAAAGCTTGTGTAGTATGACAGATTTGCCATGTCTGCCGCTAACTCTTGCTCAGTCTTCAACATGAAAAAGTCTGCCAAGATGGGCCCTAGTGGACTTCCCATGGCTACCCCATATATTTGGTGGTAAGACCGATCAAGGAAACGGAAACTGACGTTTCCATTGCACAGCAATAAAGTTTCCTTCAGAATATCACTAGGTAGAGGTAGAGTAGTGGAGCTCGTTTCAATGAGCTCACAAATATGATCAATTATCTCGTGCAGTGGGACATTCGTAAACAGTGACTGAGCGTCTATGGAGCACATCAACTCATTAGCAAGATTGATGTTGTTCAAGTCACTGATCAACTCGAAAGAATCTTTAATAGAATAGGCCTGAAACTTTTGTTTTAATGGCGTTAGGATGGTGATTAACCAGCGTACCAGTTTATGGTATGGAAAATTAGTCATCGTCAGAGTAGGCCTAAGCGGCATTACAGACTTGTGGGTCTTAAGGAGACCGTAGAGTTGAGGTGTCGATGACCCACAAGGCTTACGGAATTTGTACGTCATGTCGTCAATTATACGTAGTTGTAGAAGAAGTTGGAGATGCCTTCCTATGCGACCTTCTATTTCGGTGATATTACCTACCGTGTCTATTTGCTGCAATTTCGTTTGGTCCTCTAATATTGACAGCATTTTCTGCACATACGCGTCTCTGTCTAAAATGACTGCACCAGAACCCTTATCTGGCTTAAGTATTACTACATTTTTCGATTGAAGTTCTCTTAGTGATCGCAAGTTTTTCTTTGTGATGGCACACCGGCCATCGATCGGAATCATGATAAATCCATTAGCTATATCAGTGCGTTTTGTTTTAAGCCAGCCTAACTTATCAGCAGTAATTGGTATATTGGCCTGTCCATGTAGGTTTACGATATACCGACCTACTCAGTGTACCGTCTCGACGTCTGGTCAATTTGACGTCTAAGAAATGGAATTCGTTGTTCAATTCCTCTTCTGAGGTGAAGCGCAGTGAGGTGTGTGCTGCATTAAAAATCTGAAGGATCGTTGTTAACTCGTCTTCTGACTGCATAACGACGAATACATCGTCTACATATCGGCGGTACATGTCAAGACTCTGAATGGTCGACTGATGTTGGGATTCTACTTTGCCCATGAATACGTCTGCCAGTAATGGGCTAAAGGGATCCCATTGCTACTCCATCCGATTGTCAATACAATAATATAATATATATATATATATATATATATATAAGAAAAAAACCGTTTCTTGTTATTGTAAGTTTGAAACTGATGAGTCAATACGAAATGCTTGCATCTACCAGTTTTCGTTTTCTGACTGTTTTGTTCAAACTTCTGAAGGGAATGAACTGTTTCAAATTTTTAAAGTGACGAATTCCCGTTGATACTGGCAGTGTGTTGTCAATGGGTTATACACTTTCTCTACCAAAGTGACTTAACTTAGCAGGGGACAAATTTACCGTTCTCACAAAAACATAAATTGCGAAGTCACTAAAGTGAACAGTATTTCGTCATTCAGTGAAAGACTACAGGTTTTCAGATAGTGTAAAGTGTGTAGAACGAGCAAACTGAGTGTTGTTTCCGCTAACTCTGGTACGGATGAACTATGGGTTTCATTTGTACAATACTTATCAGATGGAGTAGGTTACTTTTTAGGTGAGGAGCACACCATTGATGATGAACATTTTCTTCAAACTACCTGAGTATTTACATGGGCAGCAATTTGACGAATGAGACTATTGGAAGTGACGATTCGGATTAGAATAGTCTGTTTGACCTGCAGAACTATTTCAGTGTAGATTGATTTGTCGCTTGCTGGTGAAAAACCTTGCTTATTGCCAGCTGATTTTTAAACTTTAGAAAGTCGAATTACATAGTTTTGAATGGGAACGATAGTGCTTCATATCAAATTGGATTGTATATGGTATACAATAAATTGAATTCAAAATGCATCCGTTAAAATCTTCAGCACTCTTTCTCCACATCGGAAGAGTGTTTGGATTAAGTCTGATCTCTGGTAAGCGTTAGTTGACTGTGTTAACGCGTGTGCATTTGCCCTTCATGCTAAACCAAAATAAGTGTGCTGAAGTTGCAAGGAGATTCAGCTCTCGTATGTATCGTCAAAATCATTACGAAGGTTTGATCCATTTGGATGAAACGTTCGATACATCAAAACGTTATATATGAACAC
The DNA here is from genome assembly GCA_014338405.1 of Paragonimus skrjabini miyazakii. Classification (NCBI taxonomy): domain Eukaryota; kingdom Metazoa; phylum Platyhelminthes; class Trematoda; order Plagiorchiida; family Troglotrematidae; genus Paragonimus; species Paragonimus skrjabini miyazakii. The sequence continues at coordinate 22,011 of JTDE01007795.1, read as the reverse complement.
TTCAACGAACGCATACACCTTCAATGGCATTCCGAAACTGTCTATGGTTTACTGGTCTCCATTATCCAGGGTTGCATAAATGGTAACAATTTATTGTGAAATCGGGTATCGTTGCTCCCAACAAACATCGTACTACAGGTTTGTTGAAAACGGATTTCGAGTGAATAACTTTGTAGAGGGAAAGATGCGAACATGCACGATACAATGAATGAATATAGCGTAGCATTGTGGTTAGAAGAGCAACAATAGAGAGTACAGTAGGGAATAATGAGATTACAGATCAAAAACTTCCTAAGCTGCTATAAAGCATACTGCATGGAACGGGCTGGTTTACAATTATACATTCGTCTAACGTCATCGAATTGTACACAATGAACATGCGAATTCATGGGCAATGTGGAATGAATACGCACCATGGCAGTCATTCTGAGGCTGTCACTTAATCACTGACCCTCACGATCCAAAGCTGTATACAAAAAAACAATGCTATACGAAATCATTTATTTTGCTTTGCTACAAGCCCCTACAGTTATCAACTGTAAATTTGTTTGTCATATCCATGTGCCGTCACATTAATCTATTTATATATATTATTGTAGCGATATCTTTTATGGGCGTTACTCGATTATGTTTTGTATCGAACAGGTTTCTTTTACATTAGTGCTATATCTCTATTCTTTACTTGCCAGGATCAGTTATATCTTGTATCTACCAGCCTGGTCATAAATACAATACACCACAGGGCACATGTTTCATTGTTTCAGTTTTGAAGCCCCATGTGATTGCGTGAAGTGAATGTTACAGTATATAAAAATATAGCGTAGCTGAACCTCCAAAAATTAGAATTTTTGTTCACATGTACTCTACAATAGTTTCCATAATACACAACGAAACCAGTGGGTGTGGATTTCAAACTTTCCTATCTGTTATCATTTTGTGTTATGTTGCAAGACAAAACAACTATTGGACAACACGGCCGTCCTAATTTTGCTACATACACCAATTTGTGTTGCGTATACAGAGACCATTGCAAATGCATGTATGATGTTGGATTGCTTGAGGTGCAGCGCATTTTGTTGGGGTAGGATGATAAGAAATCTGAACAACTTTTCTAGTTTAAAGAAGCCGAACGTAGTTTAACTTTGTCTAACTAAATTACATCAGTTCTCCTGACCTCAAACTCAGTCCCATCACGTGTGAGTTGTACGTAGTCACATTATCCTCACGTCCATTACTACAGACATTTAGCCCATCATTAATATTCTACTACATATGTTTTATGCGTTCATTGATACATAAGCTCGCTTATTCGTGAACGTTCGTAAATTGGGAAAATCGCAAGTAACATGGTTTACTGATGAGCAAAACCGACGTCTTGCTCGGTAGAGTTTCATTTGTAAATACAGAGAAGAGGGTTAGCAGTAACAGCGAAACAATTTCTGAACGCTGTTCATTTACCCTAAATCAACACAGGCAAACCCACCATATCATCTGTGAAATCACTCGGAATAAATGGGAATTTTAAACAGAATGACGTCAGCCAATTATCATACGCGACAACGTGGGCTAGTAGAATTAACGTTTGTCAATGCAAAACGAGCAGTACACTAGTCAGTGTAATCAAAGTTGCGAGCTTGAAATGATTATCTCATTCGGAACGTTTCCAAACTATTCTGCTTCATGAAGTGACTCCTACTTGAATACAGTTGCAAATCTAGCAGTCAGATAGAAAGCAAACGAACACTTTGACAACAAAGACTAGATTATGAACATGATCTGATGCATTTCGCGATCACGATGTTGGCAGTACTGGTTTATCCTGTATATACAACATCTGTATGGAAAGACTATTGTGTAGTTGGTACATACCAGCTGTGGAAACGCAGATCACGTTTGCTGGCAGCGTAATGCTTCACGTAGTTCAAACCAATGCATTCATAATCCAGCTAATGTCAAATCCGTGTATTTTGAACTTTACCCAAAAATATGGATGTTGTTCGAAATAGTGACCTAATTGTGCGCAGCGTTTTTATACCACTCAGATGTCGTAGACATGGATACACTGTTTACATTTACCATATTATGCTCGCAGAAACATAAAACCCGTTGAATTATCCGCATTTATGCTACGAAGTACTTTATTTTACTACCATACTTTCATATTCGTCAGAATATAAACTAAAAATCTGCATCAAAGCTCCAGTGATCTTCCACTACCTCTGACTCACAAACTACAAACCAAAAATTCTCAGTTTTGATTGTTACACAGTAAAATCTTCAAATGACGATAAGAGATTCCAACAACACGATAGCCATCGGATGAAACAAATCTTTCTAGCTTAAAGGATTCGGCCTGATAATAATTCTCAAGTGTGCTCAGAACAGCGGATGCACAGGTTACCGGATTTTCTGACAGATTGAACAATGTAATTCAGTTTCAAGATATGTGCATTAAACGTGATATCCAGATACAGAATAATCAGGATAGCTGGCATTATATTTGTTGCGTTTGGTGGCGGCGGCCCACTCCAGCTTCGCGGGGCCCATTCGCGCCGCCTCCAGAACCGCCTTCGCCCTGCCCTTGAGCAGCATCCGCAGGCGGCCAGCTTCGCCCGATTGGTCTTGACTCCGACCGTCTCTGCCACGTCCTCGAATTCCCCCGGGAAACTCCGGAAGTCCCCATCCTCGCACGGCTACGGCCACGAGATCTTCATCCTTCAATCTTGGTCACGGCACAAATTGTTGTGATTCAAGAACGCGGATGGCACAAGGGCTATTTACTTGACAAACCAACACATGGGTTAAGCGTTTAAACAAGACCAGAAACAAAACCACTCATTTGCACGCGGTATTCGGCCCCAGACCGTCTCAGTTGCCGCAGACGTCAATGCTCAGTTCCTTTAAGTAGCAGGGACCATTATGCGCAATGCTGTACTCTGATGTTTCTTCCTGCATTTTTTTCCCTGTAGCTTGTACGATGTCAAAATATATGCTCTGGTCCTACTACTGAACAACAGTGATATAAGTAGTATATTACGATCGCTCATCTTCACTACAGTGTGAGGTAGACAGGTGATGACATGGCGTTGACGTAAGAAATCGTTTACGAAGGGACTGGTCATGGTATATCGGGTTCCGCTGCGACTCACAGAGTCGGTGATTTGAGACGTTAGGTGAGATGGCGGCTAACCGAGTTCAGTGGCGTGAATGTTGTTGTTTGTCCGAGTTGTCTGTGGAGTGAGTGCACTTAATGACGCGCGGCAGTAAAAGCCGTAAGGAATCTGTTTTGCCGTTGACTTCTAACTGTTGGTGTTTGACAGGCAGTTTCGTTGTGAGTAGTATACTACTCACAAGTAGTATATTACCCACAAACGACATTCAGGAAAAAAAGGGCAAGTTTCGATCGTCAAGAAGACGACGGACAAGAAGAGACTATCGGAATAGCGTGTACGCACTACGGCAGAAGTTTCACCAAGGCTAATGACGATGATGTATGTGAATGCATGTCTGACGTGCAAATGAGCGTACGCGTTTGTGGTTTGATTTTTGACATGACCTATACGGGAGTTTGCGCAATAAACGGGTTCTTAGGTCAAGCGACTTTTGCGGTCACAACACTTTCACTTACAACTCGGTTGTTTGTTTGCTAAGTGTAGACGCCTTGATGTTGTATGTTTGAATATAGACGTAGCTATTTTTAGTAGTTAGGTCCATTCCCCTTCCCTTCTTTTTTCTTCCCTGTTTCTTTCTAGGGTTTCCTCCTTCGTGGGTGTGTGACAGGCAAGCATTAGTGTGAAACACTGATGAATTGCTGTATAATATGATGATTGTGATGATGAATATGAGATGCGGTAACCACTCAGATCACCCAATCGCAGTCTGTGTAATTGAGGAAATGCTTGCAATTAAAATAATGGGCCTCTTCATGTTATCTTCTGAAGGTGAACAGTGTCTCATTGTGCTGAACGGATATTTCAAGAAGTGGAAGCAGCCACCTTGTTGCCTGTGAGCACCATGTGTTGGATGGTGATGAATAATATCTCTGTAAATCACAAATCTCACGAAGCCGTTGACAGTTGAGTAATCATGCTTTGGAAACTGTGAAGTTCCTGAAGTGGTTGGAACGCTGTGGAATGAAGAAGGCTCGCATACCTCAGCGTGTGATCACACGGATTAACGGGGAGAAACAACACGATCAAAGATTGGTTGGTGGCTGTCAAAGGTAGCTGCGTAGTTGTCCAACCACCAATACCGTCGGGGGACAATGAGGCGTACTACGTTTAAGCCTGACCCGAAGGTCTAGCACAGAGACAGGCAAGGTTCGTGGCCAACTGGAGCCGTACCAACAAAGCTCCCATCACTGTCAAAACCAAAAGAGCCCGAGTAAATTCGATGCGGTCAAGATAGTCTTCGCTTCGGAACCCATGTGGTGAAGATTAGTGGTCAAATTATACTTTATCTTAAGTAGTCAGACGAGTGAGCGCATGGGTATATCAGCGTAATTGCCGGGGGATGTAAATTTTGAAACAAACACTAGCCGTGATACCTATTGAGCTGTCTATAGTGGCGAATTAAGAGGAGATTGTTGGATCAGAACTCAATCACAACGAACCGGAAAACAGAGGTCAACAACAGGTGACACATTGGTCTCGCAGTGATTCGAACGCCATACCCACAAAACTGAAGGCAAAACCGACTGACTTGCTCAGAACGAACCAAGTGTGCATATTACCAACTGCGGAATACGACATACTTATATTCACGACATATCTCAAGCTTCGTCAACTAGCCCAGCTGATCGAGTCTCAGATATCCTTCCTGTTTTGCCGTCTTGGGTTCAGTGCTGGTTGAAATGAGGGTATTCATTAAACTTCCAGTTCACATTTAGGTAACTTTTCAACAACCGCATATAAAGTTTAACTTTCAGCGCGCTTGGAATAATACTGCAAAACAGTTGCGCATCTGATAAACTGGACAACACGGCCTGCTATGTGCTGGATAGGGTTTCAACCAGATGTGCTCATCTCGCTGCTGAACCAAACCCAATGCGTATTTTGGCAAATTGGCAAGTGTCATTTCACATCCAGACAGTAAGAAGATAGTCCATTATTTTTAACAGATAGCAAAAATGTAACTTTCCGTTTATACATAGTAGACAGTTATGAAAACTAGTGATTAACCACACATGCAATGACGTCGACTGTTGTAGAAACGCGATAACTGTGACCACATAGGCTCAACCGAACGGTAGGTCGGCATCTGTGGACGCACTCAACAGCCATGAGGACGATCCGTTATAGCCCGAGTCGGTTGGCATTTTCATCTTTCCATTTCCATTCCGATTGCATTCAAATGTGTTCTGGTGAAACCTCACGTTATAGGGCCAAGAACATACAGCACACCTGTCAGATCACAGGCGGAAAAACTACCAAGGATAACTTCACTGGCAACTGGCCACTTTGAAAATCCATTGCGGCTGATAGCAAGATGAAGAGGACCACTTAGTCGGTACATAATGCTGTCTGCTTTTAAAATTCGTTGCACGTTACCTTGCAAATGGTCTCATACACTAATTAGCGTGTATGGCAGTACAGTTTAGTTTTGTTCACAATAATAATGGACCAGTTGTCCAAAATGGCAAACGCAATCCTTCTAACAATGATGTCACCCGTGTTGTGTATTAGGCTACTTTTATCTGCGGTGGCGTCTGTATAAGAGGAAAAGAATGACGAGTGTAACTGCGAGTGGTCGAGGATTACTCAAACGGTGGGTGACACAGCAGCTTGGTGTAACAGCTGCTCAAAATCATAAGTAATTAAGTGCCCACAGCTCATGGCAACTGGTCACAAAGTTGACCTACTTAGCTCATTCAAACTGCCAATACGAATTCAGACCTGCAGGTTACTAGCTTCTGAAGAAAAAATATCTGTATGGAATTCTCGGTTGACTTTGCATGCACTGAGGCGTCTGAGGCAACCTATGTACTCATTGTTGTCCTGAATACATAACACACCGTGTGATTGTCCCAACGTGCTGTCTATAAACCCGTGTTGCGTTTGTGTCTAACGACAGTAAAAAAAAAGTTAGGGCATCGCAATAAATGTTTTGTATTTGCTTTGTTTCAAATCATTCTACCGTCTATCGACAGAAGGAAGCGATTTTCATCTAAAGCTACAGATACAGGACTGGATGCCGCTGGAAGGCGACTATCAGTCTACACACTGAAGTACGCATTACGAACTCACTGTGCGTGCTTGCATACTCTTTGCCAGAAATATTGAATGCAATGTGCAGAAGTACACATATGCATGACATCGATTTTGAAGTGTCATTTAACCTAACTCTTTAATTGTGAATAGCTGACAGTTCTGTTATTTAGCACTAATATTTTAAAAAGGTGTAGTATTAATGCATGCCCAAGCAACTCATGATTTCACCTTAATCATCACAGTCCGAAACGGCAAGTGTCTGGGTCAGGGTGATAATTTTGCCGAACCGATGAGCCAATTAGCCGGAAAAATCAGACTAGCGGAACTATGTAAACTTGTCAGATGTGAAATCAAACTCCTATTCTTTCGCTACTTTTTCACAAAGAATATGACAACAATAACACTCAGCCATTTTGGCCCTAGGGGTGGACATTTTTCTTAAAATGCCAGTTTATCTCATAGACGGATGTCTTTTCTTAGTTAACTGTCATCTACTTGCACACTCACTATAGCAGACTGAGGTTATCAGTCGTGATATATTTGGGCTTCTTTCTGTAATATTACCAATCCATCTCACGCGTACAATCCGGGATTGGGACTGCTTCTCACTTCGCAGATAGCATAGAAAGTCTACTCCTTTATGGTGGTCACGTGAGTTGAAAGTCAGAAGAATGAATTCGTCAATCGGGTCAGCTAATTAATATGTCCTTTGCCGAAAGGAAACGGTGTAACTTGTACGCATGTCGGTGCTACAGCTTTGTTTGCAATTGTAAGTTGAACAGGGTAACACTGACGTGTGATTACTGACATAAATTTGTTGATCCAAGAACTGAGAAAATTCGTCCCCAACGTTTGTATTCCCTATTTTTTCCCACAAACCTGACACTTGTTCCCACTACCCCATCCACCTTGCTTCGTTTTACTGAACTAGTGTGTCATCGAATGTCCGCGGCACGAGTAGCCCTTCTTGTCCTGGTCTACTGCCGTGACGACTCACCTTTGACCTGGCTGGTCCTGTTGAGAAACTGTTGATTTTGCTAAACGAGACTATCGTCGAGAACGATTGAGGTTTGCTTTTCGTAATTATTGATGCATTTTTTTAATAGTGCCGTAGAAATCGTTGGATCCAAACTTATTTTCATTTTGTGGATCCGTTTTGGGCTACGAGTACCTCAACGATCAGATGCGAATGGTTATAGTACTCAATCTGACGAAACTTGGAATTAGTTGATGACAAGGAATTCCCAACTCATGCAACCCAAGGTAGATTCCAGATGTGACAAGCAAGTTCGATGTTCTATGGATGCTGTTTCAGATTCTGGCTCATGCGTTAAACATAGATCCACACGCATTCTAAAGAGTTTGCAGGCGAAGTCTACGTTGTTGTTAGCTGACGGGAAGTTATAGCGGAAGTCACATTAGAGGCTAAGCTGGCGCAGGCTAGAACGGAAGTTGTTGCTTGGTTTGACTGAATATGAGTGTCCTAATGCTGACGTTGACCTCGAGCAGGAGCATTCAGTTGATCGTGTTGCTAAAGTGAAGCAGTATTTAGAGAACCAGAATGTAAGGCTGGCTTCAGAATTAAGTCCAGTGCACCCCGACGAGCATCCCAGCCCAGTCCATCCGTCGTATACTGTTCTGCCAACAGCCGCTAGTATTACCCTTTTGATGGTAACCCCATACATCACTGGAAGTTCGTTTGAAAATTTGAGCGTTATTTTGAAAGGAAGGTATCAGATGACGGTCAACGGTTGTTGTACTTGTTACCCTACTGTCGGGGTCGTGCCAGAGAAGCCATTGATGAGTGCGTCATGCTTCCGACAACCTCTTACTATCGCGGAGCGCGCGAGATACTAGGTGACTTGTACGGGCAGCCGTACCATGTTGCTCGTTCCATCATTAATGGTTTGTTAACTGCGGTAAGGACTGTACACAATAAAGCAGATGTTATTTCCATATTATCAATAAGGATACAGAGCTGTGAAATAGCCTTAACGCAATTGAACCACCTCTCTGATCTGAACTCCGTAACCAACTTGGAGAGAACTGTTAAATCGCTACCAGTTAACATGCAGTACAAGTGAGCAGGTCGTGGACCGTGCATCGGTCTTTCGTCAGGAGCCTACGTTCGAAAAACTTCGCGAGTTTATTTCACGGAGTGCTCGAATTGCTCGTAATAGGTTCGACCATGTTGCCTACGACAGTGACCATAAAATCACCAAATCCGCAGCGACATACGGCTTAAGCAAGTTGGATACACCGAAAAATGCCAGTAGACAAGCAGGGGCCTCAACTTACGCGGCAACTAAGCAGTGCTCATACTCCTCTCTAGATAACTCTCTTGTGTAAGCAGATCCATAAGCTAGAACGCTGCCCTGAATTCCGTTCAATGCCAGTCGAGCAGAGATGGGACGTCGTTCGACGGAAAGGCGGATGTTTTATCTGTCTTAAGCCCTCTCACGTAGCTATCCCCTGCAAGCGTAGGTTGAGGCACATCATAGATGGATGTAGTGGTTGGCATAATGGCTTGCTACACTTGAAGCCCAATGACCCTGGGGTGGCTACTTCAGTGCATCAAGGCGCTCGCGGTGCAGCCAGTTGTTCAGGCAAGCAGGCTGGCCTAGGTGTCATCCCGGTGCAAGTGGTGGTTCCCTCTGGAACCTTTACTACCTACGCATTTGTGGATAACGGGTCAGACACCGCCTTAGTGAAGAAAAACTTTCTAGATTGTCTAGGTATCTCGGGAACCGCTTCGGCTCCATGTTTTACGACGATCAACAGTATTAAAACAACATATTGTACGAAAGCCAAGCTGAATCTGAGGTCCTCAGATGAAGATGAGACGGTTATCCTCGATAACGCCTACTCTGTTGGAGACTTGTCCATGAGACCTATCTCTGCCAGCCATAGGGGAACCGCTAAGTGTGCACACCTGCTGAACGTTACATTCAGTGAAAATGAGGACGGTGAGGTTACTGTTCTCCTCGGTTGTAGCGTGCCTGAGGAGCACTGGTTTCTATACCGAAGGCAGTGAGGACCCTATTCGGTTGGATGTTGTGCGGACCTTTGACTAGTAAATGCCAGGCGAGGGCGTCCGTCAAATGGCTTTTGAAGGACGTTCCTGCTTTGACGGACCAGATCCGTGCTTTATATGAGACTGAATTCAATGATATATCACTGAATGGTCCCACACTCTCCAGAGAGGATTCGGTGGCCTAATCACTAGTGCAGTCGTCCGCGATAGACACAAACGGACATCATGAAGTATCCCTTCCTTGGGAGTATGGGCACCTCATCTTTCCTAACAACCACAAAATGGTCCAGAAACGTTTGTGGTATTTTGCGAGGAGGTCTACTCGTGATGCAGATACGTTCTCAAAGTACGCGAACGTGATACAGCATCTCATTGGACGTGAGTATGTTGAACGCATCCCCCAGGCTCATCTTGATTCATGCCACCCGCATCGGTGGTAACTCTCACACCACCCCGTACTAAACTCTAAGAAACCAGGGAAGCTCAGAGTTGTTTTTGGCTGCGCGGTCAAATACCAGGGACTGTCCTTGAATGACAGGTTGTATCAGGGCCCTGACTTGACTACAAACCTGGTAGGCGTATCGCTACGATCCCGCAGGGAAAACGTGGCAGTGTCAGCGGATATCGAGGAGATGTTTCTGCAAGTACGCATTCCCGTTCGTGACCGAGGTATGTTCCGTTTTGTGTGGTGGCCCGAACATGACCTATTGAGATCCAAAGAAAATCCGGCTGAATTAGCTTCGCGCGGTTTGACGGGCAGCTTAGTAAGAAACAGGTGGATGTAAGGTCCTGAGTTCTTGAGTCGATCTTGCAGGTCATGGTCTACGGAACCCAACTCTCTAGTTGAGCCCAACTACACGGATTCGAAGAGGACACCGGCTCAAGTTAACCTTGTCGTCCAAGCAGACGGTCTGCATAAATTTATTATTCGGTATTCAAGTTGGACTCGATTGCTCAAAGCTGTGGTATTGCTTACCTGGTTCAAGTGCTACATTATAAAACTTCATGACGGGCGCTCGGAACAGATTTTGAAAACTGGCCCCCTAAGTTTAAAGGAGATAAAGGTGGCAGAAGCAGATTTGATTAGATAAGTGCAATCGGAGTGCCTCTCCGAGTAGGTAGCCGTGCTGTTCAGGCTGTCTGGCTCTAATGGCTCTCCTGTTCTCTCTCAAAAGAGCTCCTGGAGGAGATTTCCCCCTGTCATGATTGAAGAAGTTATACGGGTGAGGTCGATTATCGCTATCGGCCTACAGCTTAGAGGCCATAAACCTCATAATTTTGCTTAAGCGCCATCACATCGTTGACCTTAATTCTAAGATAACATCACGAAGGAGAAGGTCACTGCGGAAGTTCTCATGTGTTGTGTTCGCTAAGAAGGCACTTATGGATCATACAGGGTGGCTTGGCGGTTTAGCGATTAATTTGATCGTGTCTAGCTTGCCGTCGATGTTATACTTTAGTCGGTAAGCAGCTAATGTCCCCACTATTATCTGTTAGGATAAACCCAGCGTGGCATCTGTTCACGAACGGCAGGACTTCCAAAAAATAATATGGATGTATATTCATGTGCTTACAAGACATGCATATCGAAGTGGCCCACTCGTTGAATACTGACTCGTTTATTATGGTCCTATCACGATTCATCGGACGCAGAGATAGACCTGAGGCTATTTTTTCTGACAGCGGTATCAATTTTGTAGCCGCTTAGAGGTTGGGTTCGCAACTTAGGTAGCAGGTCCGTCAATGACAAACTCTTACGAAAGGGATTTCAGTGGCACTTCAACCCACCGCTGGCTAGTCATCAAGGTGGAGTATGGGCGCGATTGATTTGATCTGTCAAATGTATTTTGAGCGTAATCTACCGAGAGCAACGAACCGATGACGAAACCCTTCCAACATCATTGGCTACAGAAAAGCATATCTTAAACAACAGACCATTGTTTCCTGTTACCACACACGATCTCGACAACATCGCTCTAACCCCGAATGACTTACTTCTCTTGGGGGACACAGGGTTGGCCCTAGAATGCAATCAGGTAGATAGGTACACTAGGTGTTGGAGACAAGCGAATCACATGGTAACTACCTTCTGGAAAAGGTGGTCTCGCGAGTACGTGTCATCGTTGTTAGTGCACCAGAAGTGGTTGATGAGGCAGCGTTATTTTCAGGTGAGTGACGTTATTCTTGTTGTATCCGATGGACTGACTAGAGATCAGTGGCCCTTGGGCCTAGTTACGAAAGGTGAAGTAGACACTGACGAACTAGTCCGTACTGTGGAGGTTCACACGAAGATAGGTCTATTGAGGAGAGATATGAGGCGCCTTTGACCGTTAGAGAGGCACGACTGTTAGACACTACAGTTCGCGAGGTCTCCAACGTATTTCCTGTGGATAGTTATATTAAGTATAGATAGGTAGGGAGGCAACACTGTGCAGCACTACCAACGGTCTGTCAGATACAGACGAATTTTGGCGGGCGCTGTAAATTTGTTGATCCGCGAACTAAGAAAGTTCGTCTCAATCGTTTGGATTCCCCAATTTTTCCTGCTAACCTGACACATGTTCCCACTAACTCACCCACCCAGCTTTGTTTTACTGAACTCATGTGTCATATCATGCAGTAAATGAAAATGACAAAATACTATTGCACTCTGCATTGTGCTGCTGAGTGGTCAACAATGAAGTTTCGAACCATAGACATGCAAGGCAGCATCTTAAGCATGCGCTCCGAGATTATCCTATAACTGGTAGTGGTCTCGTTCTGCGTCACTGCGTAAAAAAAGGTAAAACCCACTCCAGTCACATCTACAAACATCGCATGCCATAGTATGAAGCCGCCATAATTTAGCTGATGAATGGCATCTCTGAGAATAACATCCCCATATCTAGGACATAGCTGAAAGGCACTTTTAGGTACAAACATAACAAACCCGAGCACTTTCTCTCTCAGTATAAAGCTATAATTGTCTTCCACTTTTAATAAGTCTCGCAACTTAATAATTTCGTTGAGATCATCTGATTTGTTGTGTTTAGTGCGTAGGTTGCCTAAATGGTGTTGACGCATCCTAACCCCATATATCTTGTTCATGTATAACCTCATTTCCCGAGCACTCTTGAAGTGATTCATCATCTCACACACATGCAATTCCTCATCAGCAGCCAGCCGTCTATTCCTGGGATGCATGTCAGTCTTACCAACTTGAAAGTCGTGTGAATTGACCAGGTTCGCCTTTTCGATGAGATAACCGTCAACACGATAATGTACGACGCAGGAAGCGTTACATCTGTAGGCTGCGACTCTATAGTTGGTTATTATATCAATTGGATAAATAAACATTACCATTTAGAGGGTGTTGTCCGACGTTTACAGTGCTCACACTTGTACACCACACTTCCATATGGGCAGCCTAGCGGTAGTTCTATTCCCCTATGTTTCTTAGCATTTGCAGCTGTCTTCGAAGTGTTAATGAAAAAGCTTGTGAAAGTTTCTGGTTGAAATTAGCGCAAGTCATCCAGATAATCTCCGCATTTCGGGTACGTCAACTTGAATATTCTTTTAAAGGTGCTCACATCGTTCACCGCCATGCTGATTCAACGTACGGAAGTGATTTACCCGAAATGGACCACTTAAACAATATCTGGTATGAGATGATGTCACGTTAACTGAAATATGCTGTTTTCCGCATATGACCTAGAAACATCATTTGTACCATTTTATTAACACTTCAGGTCACATTCATTTCATCGGAGTTTCTCAACAATTCGTGTATGAAAGGAAAAACACTCCCCATCTTGTCCTGGTCTACTGCCGTGACGACTCACCTTTGACCTTGCTGGTCTTGTTGAGGAACTATTGATTTTGCTAAATGAGACTATCGTCGAGAACGATTGAGGTTTGCTTTTTGTAATTATTGATGCATTTTTTAATAGTGCCCTAGACATCGTTGGATTCAAACTTATTTTCATTTTGTGGATCCGTTTTGGGCTACGAGTACCTTAACGATCAGACGTGAATCGTTACAACTGACTGTGGACTATTAGCAAAAGCATATAACTATTTAAGGTGTTCAGATGTCCAGTCTTACGATGATAAATTTTCCGTCATTTGTCAGTTACTGGACGTCTTTTGCTGAAATTCATCATGCTGATATTAGCCATTCAGTTTACCTCATGCAGTGAGTAGTGTTCCACGGTTATTATATGCAGTTTGCTTCCTATGGTTATCATGTGCTTACCCTTTGGTTAAATGTGAATTTTCGTGTTATGTTCTAATGTGTAAATTTTTGTTCTATATTCTTCCTCGAAGGAATTAAGATATTATGACTGACTGAGTAGGTTGCCTTCTACATCACATGCAGGTATTATGAAATATCCATGTATTTTGAATAGCTGCTCCCTTATTTTGAATATTTGCTCATGAAATGTCATATGACAGACGACTATGTTTGGAGTTTCCGAGTTACACATTCAGCTTCGTATGTCCAATCTGAAAACTGCATTATAATGTCTAGCCCCTGTTTTGTGAAGTTAACACTCAAGACGTGCAAAACGTGCGTGTGATTTGAAATTCACAATTGACATGTTGGTGCGTCTATACATATCAGTGACTCCAAAAGTCATTAATTTGATAATGGAATTAGGAGCAAGGAAGTCAGTGTAGTGATAACTCAATTTTCAGACGCGGTTAACAGTCTGCTGCATACAAAACGAATCACAGATTAATTTCTACTGGCATATTTAATTTTGAATACACGAAAAACAAGTGAGCATTGATTTTTAGATCGCACAAGGCAACTTCTAGGCGAAATTGTAGTTGCATTCGTCGAAAAAATAAACGTGCTTCATTTGTGCGAACGTTTTATTCAGTGCTGTGAGCACGAACTTAACTCACTTGATGAATGAAACAAGCTTTCCACGCGATGAACCTGAAAGAGTAGCTAATAGTGGTATGTTGCATGATCTTTATTCAAACTGATTTCGCTGCATCTTATCAAGCATATATTGCAGAAAAGAAGACTGCGAACTGTTTTAATCTAAGCAAAAACGTAATCACATTCATTTGGTACGTCAAACCTGTATATGCACCGTGGTTATGAAACTTCCAATGACTTGTTCCGGATATTCACCGGAGAATCCATCCTATCCTATTCTTAAGTTATTCAGCCATTCTCCTGCCTACCTCATACGTCTGAGGTGGAGTTTATAAATCAACGACAAACTCTAACATTTTCTCTTTGGCTCAACCAGTTCTCTTGAGCGAGAGCTGATAAAAGTTCTCACGGTTACCCAAAGTAAACTACCTTCGACTTATGAAAGACATCGCTGAGTCAAGACGATTTTCTGTATCTCACTCAAGAACACGGTTTTGGTCCAGAATACAGTGCACTTGCAGGTCAGGGAATATAAGGATTGTCATATTCACAAGATAACTATTTCAAGGTATGAACTATCTAAATTGAGTTTGCTATGGAATCGGCGGATGCTTTAGGAACTACACAACATGCGATTGCAAATGTAGCAACGTGAATTGTTATGTTCGTAAATTGAGGGAATTACAGGAACCCACCAGTTATGCTATCTTCTATCTTTTAGTGCGCAGTGTAATAACAAACCCCATGGTTTAGTCAGATTCAGGGGGTTCTGTGATCGATTTCTATAATGAATCCAACTGACGGGAATTGTTATGCGTATGGTAACATGATTGTATTGGCGAACGTAGATGTTTTGCTCACGAAACCGACAAAAATGCCTGCCTAGCAGAATTGAACTCTTTGTTAACTGCACTCAGGTCGAGTTGAATTTCTTACGACGGAAGCAAAAACAAAACACTTGCTAAACTCTGAAAAGCAAGCAGTGCTTGGTTGCGCCATTTAGTGGTGGCTAGTCAAATTGAACCAATCCAAGTAGACGAGATCCTCCGAGCGGATGATCAACTGAGGGTCGGAATAATATTTCACATCACGAAAAGCCGTGGTGTGAGGAGTTCGGGAATGTATCCAACGGATTTATCTTCGAATGGTAGTATGAAATGAGGCTTTCCGTAATATGATCCATTGTGAACTATGTTCCAACTTTACGATGTCCAATTACCAGTGGATATTGAGAAAGTGGGCAGAAAATATCACACATTAGAAAGACGTACCATAAATTTGTGTATCCTTCAAATATCAGATTTTAAAAGAGATTGCACGTTTTCCATGATGCCCCTCTGCTGACAGTTCACAATCCGGTATTCCATAGTAAACCGACAAGTATCTGAAAATCCTTAATGATTCTGGCCATTTTATTGTATACAAGCGTCAGAACGAAATAAACACGTTCCATCTCGTCCTTAAAGTGAATATGATAGAGAGGCGCTTGTTTGTGAATCGCATCAACTTTATACACTGACTTTCACTTACTAACATGCTTCTGCTAACCTGAGCACCATTGAATAAATGCAACTCTTGTCAAAAGCTAACAAATGAAGAATTCACTCAGTATTATTCATATACATATATATATATATATATACGTATACATATGTGTGTGACGACAGGTTGATAAGCGAATAATTTCATCCACATTACACACCAAATGAAAATGATTCGTTTTGCCAATGTATAAGAAACCGAGGCTAGTCATTTCATTTAAAGCAATAACCTACACGATCTACGATATGTATACGAGTGAAAACACAGTATATTATTTATCTGCATGTATATTTCAGTGTACACAGATTTGTGAATTATGTCACTGCTTCCTTCACCGTCGTGTCATGATTTACGAGGCTGACTGACAGTGAAGGCTGATGTGAAGTGTTTAGTATCAAAAAAGACAAGGAGTTATGCAAAAGTGTAATTATGGACTCTAGCAGAGATTTCATTTGTGGTGCTAGCACTCAACACAAGGTTACCTTCAGGCGTGGAAACAATTGAGAACCAATTTTCTACGTTTGTTACTATCGCCATTTTACATGAAAGTGTGTTACAGCAATTCTGTCATATAAGGTGTTATGACACAGGAATTGCAAAATTGATTTTGACACATCTGACTACACTTACCTCTAGATCTGCTTACATAGACATACTACTGGTTCATTTTTTATGGCCGTGTCGATGAAAGAAAGTAAGCAACGCAATAGTGTCTCTGCTTTTTCTGGTAACGATTACGGTACATTTACATTACACGAAGCAGACAAAGCCTCACCACTTTCGAAAACGGATGCCCCGAACATGGTAAGCTGCATAACTTGTGTAAACAGGAAGAATAAACCACAGCTTACTTTGAAAACATGAGTAAACATTACGGTGACTTTATCAATAGAACAGCCGGTACGGAAATTCATTGGGATCTTGCAAATGACTAGTTAATTTGGATACAATGATTCGATCGCTGATGCAGTTGTTTCCGATAGCCCAAGGCCAAACATCCACGTGAACATCAACATGAAAAGTTTGATACGAATTCATCAAACATGCCTGATGTGAGAGACTGAACCTTCACTGCACTAATTAGCCCTACCTTCGGAATCACGGCTTGTTCCAAAGTGGTGTAGTTGTGTTTTCCTGAAATACTCTAAACGTGTGATTGACCGAAACAGGAAATCTTCACGATTAACGTGAAGCAAAAATGGTGCATTCTGTGATCATCTGAAGGAAGCGATTTGTTCCGTTCAACAACTTTTCGACTTTAGTTGTTGAATTCCGTGAAAAGGTACTTTATCGTCATCGAAAAACAAGCAGAACGCAGCTTGAGTCGCAGTACAAGCGTGGGGTACACAGACGTGCCTGGCGCGTACACAACAATAGACAACAAAACGTGTTCCAAATTGCGACTACCGGAGTCGAAGTACCGAGTTTCGTCCACTAGGATCAGTTGACGCGGTTATAGGTAGATTTTTCATATAAAAGTTGCGTACACTTATCGCTAGGTCAACTGCTGCAGGAAGCTGCTCACACTTTCAGTGTCGTCTGACCAATAACTTCACAAAATTGAGCTATCGAAATGTATTCAACATTGAAGCAGTCGAGCTGTCATTTGTGGGCCTCACAAACGAGTGTCAGTGATTACTGATGAATAGCAGGTGAGTCCAGTTTTTTCAAAGAAATTGAAATTCTAGTTTAATCCCTGGCAGCTCAGAGGACATGCGAGCTTCTGTGGAGGACAGGTAAACATCGAGCATAATTGGAAGTAACGCAATACTTATGAACTGTCAATATGAGTTAGACCTTCCGTGAAAAAGAGATGTTTGGGTATTGTGTTGAGTTTCGAAGAGGTGGCCGATGAACGCTATGCGGTTTTGGGGTAAGGCTCATCTATAACCTTAAGCAATCTTATCGGTGAAGGAATGTATTTCCAGAATTAAACGTGACTGATGCGACATCTACGAGATCATCACAACTATCAGGCAAGGGGACAAATTCTGGCTACAGAGTCCGAGACTTTGACTGAATCCTGAAGAACACTAGTAGTACGAGGGGGATTCAAAGAGTAATGCCATTTTATTTCGAAAAGGTATAATTACTAACACCGGAACATGTATTATACATCAAAATAATGCTGGTCCTCTGTGTATCACATCCTTAATTCTCAACACAGTCACCGTTACGCTCAATAGCAACGTTCCAACTTTGAATGTGCGCATGTAACCCTGCCTCGTAAAATTTGGTTGTCTGTTCTTTGAATCACTTCTTCACTGTGGTTTTCACTTCCTCGTCACTGTATGAAAACCTATAAACAACATGGGTGAGTGCTCCCTTGCGATACCGTAACTACGGCTG
>JTDE01007794.1:0-18765 GCA_014338405.1 Paragonimus skrjabini miyazakii | reverse complement strand
AGTTTTCGAGGCAATTATCCGCCTTGAAGTTCGTTCAAAAGGCAAAACGGTCCTTTTGGCGCGAATCCTCGATTTTTAAATATTTTATGAAATTTTAAAATCGGAATTTCAGGCAAAGTACTTACAGTAGATCAATTGCAAATAAGCGGCGTTGATGGAAATATTGAAATACATCGAATAAGTCCCGAAAGTATTAGTTTGGTGATGAAAAACTTTTCCACTATTTTCGCGAAAACAACCCGTTTTTGACGTTAGCTCACTGTTTCAAGTCTTATAAATGCGATTATTGTCATTTTCGAGATGAAATACGTTATCCTAACACCTGAGAGTGCTATATTTTGCGGCATTTCAGAGATATGGTCGAAATGGAAACATACGACCATACCGTGCTTGCTTTGCATTTCAACAACATGCATGACAACATTTCCAGATTATTTTTCTATGCGATATTTATACTATTTCTCTTTGCTTGCAAGATTTCAGGTAGATACTGGTCGATGAAACGTTGCTCTTAGAAATGGTTGGAAATGACGCTATCATATGGTTGTCTCCATCTTCGGTGTATATGGATCGGCGTAAGAAAAGAGTACCATGTCCCACTCTATCATCTAGAACCTTCAGAAGTAAATTCTATTCACCCTACTGCATTGTTTCTAACTAGATTGGTGTCACGTGGCGTTCATTCGGAACAATATACGGAAACAGATGAAATCGAGCTGCCTGCCGATCACCGGGAGGTATACCTGTCAGCCAGTCACACTACGATGTTTAGAACGCCAGGTATCTATTGCGGTACAGAAAACGTCCAATCACTATGGCAATCAAAGGAATCAAAGATGATGCTAACCATGTACCCCAAACACTTCAAATACAGATTTTTCATCACTTTCCGCATGTGTTTGTTCTCCAAAATTTCATGGTAAAGGTGGTTCGGAAGGAGCAGCTACTAATGTGAACATATACTGCATACTCAGACGCTGATCATAAGTTAAGTCAATCGGGTGGAACAGCTACTGGTGTGTACGTCTACTGCATACGCAGGCGTTATTCGTAGCTTAATTGAATGAAGTTGAGACATCTATTAATGTGAACCTATAATGCACACAGACACTTTTCAAGCTTAAATGAATCAAGTGGGAATATCTACAAGCGTGAACGTACCCTGTAGTCTGAGACGTTGTTGATAGCCTAAGTCAATCGGGTGGAGCATCCACTACTGTGATCGTATACTGCATGCTGAAACGTTATTCATTGCTTAAGTGAATAAGGTTGAAGCACCTACTGGTTTGAACGTGTACTGCGTATGCAGGCGTTCTCCATAGCTTATGTGAATCATGTTGAAGTAGCCACTGGTGTGAACCCATCTTGTAGTTGAGACCTTGTTGATAGTTTGAGTCAATCAGTTGGAGAGGCTTCTAGAGTGATCATATACTGCAAGTTGAGACGTTCTTCATAGCTTAAGTAAACGAGTTTGAAGCATCTACTAGTGTGTATGCATACTCAAAGGTAATTCATAGCTCAAGTGATTCAGGTTGAAGCAGTTACTGTTTAGAACACAGTATATTCTAAGACGTTGTTGATAGTCTAAGTCAATCGGGTGGAGCTGCTACTGGTGTGAACGTCTACTGCATACTCAGGCGTTATTCGCAGCTTAATTGAATGAGGTTGAAGCATCTATTAGTGTGAACCTGTACTACATACTCAGACGTTCTTCATAGCTCAAGTTGATCAGGTTCAGGCAGCTGCTTATTTGAACCGATACTGCACAGACAGACGCTAATCATAGTTCATGTGAATCAGGTTGAAGCAGCTGCTCATGTGAACGCATACTGCATACTAAGACATTCTTTATTGGTCATATAGGCAGGACCTTCCTCTGAATGGATCAAAAGTAGCAATGTTTAATAATGAATCCAAATATATCGTACTATGTACAACTCCTAGGGTGGAGAACAGTTTGACGAGTTGGTTCGCGGGATTTCTCTTTCCAGGTATTACTATGAAGTGGTACTTGGTGAACAACCAGGTTCCTACATTGGCGATAGAATGAAAGTGTGATATGTATACCGCAACCGGCTTACTCGGACATATGTTCAATATTTTCTGTTTATACAATTCATTACACCGGGAAACCTTTGAGGTGGGGAGCTAAAGGGTGAAGATGCGCAAGCGTTAAATTGTTCGTAACCGGAGTGGATCAATACCAAGTGTTTGGCCACGTTCACTGTAGGTGAGTGATGATGAATATCCTAATAAGCCTTGGGTAAATGATCGTTGGAGATTTTTCAACCTACGCTGATCAGACCTGTGTAGTTGGCAGTGAGTGAAAGTGCAATACTTGAGTTGAAGTCGAGTACACATTTTGCATCCTGTTGTAGCGTTTTATACACTATTTTCTACTTCATAATTTTTATTGTTGTTCATGCCTTTTCATCTTCTTCAACCTCACATGTACACATGATGCGAACGAGGTTCATCCATCCACTGAGTAATCAATAATTTCCAAAAAAATTACACTTCCGAGTTCGCGAGTTCTGCGTTCTGTCTGCGTTCACGGTCGGTAACGTACAAGTCTTTGGGAGGGTTAGAATTCAGCGAAATCAACCATTTAGTTCGACGAATTTATTTATCTGTCGTCGGAATCATCTTGGCCGAGGCATCGAGATTATTTGAGAGGCACGTCAGATAGCATAAGTGGAAATTTTCATTTGGTGTAGTGGAACATTAAACCAACGTATCTCTACGGACTATTGTGAGTTATTTGTTTTCCTTTTCATTATATTTTGACCTCATATTTACACCTGAGTTCCACATACTGTTTTGATCCACTGCACTGTAGACCGAATATCTTTTTAGTGCAGTCTACTGATCATCTAGTGAGACACACGCATTGGGTATTCGACAACCATAAGTGACAATGTTCGATTTGTTTGCTGAGACCTTCATGAGCCACGTTTTTCACCACGACTCCAATGATACTAAGTCTTGTCTTGTACTTTGTGGACACAAGACGAGGTTGCTGGGCGGTCGAAATGTGTGAATGATTTTGCTATCGTCAGCAAACTGGTCTTGCCGTCAAGCAGTGCCCTCCTATTTTGACAGTTTGGGTCTGGTCTTCAAGATATAACGAAATCCATCTGCATAAGGGGTCTTGTTTGACAGGGGATGCCACTTTAATCAACAGATGCTTGTGTGGCACACAATCAAAAGCCTTTTGCATGTCTGCGTCGGCGGACATCCCTATATGGTTTAATTAGTCTAGCTGACGTTATGCAAGAGTGCTTACTAACGAAACCGTACTGCAAAAGGTGTATAAGGTTTTGTGACCTAAAGAATTCGCTGCGGAGCGCTTTCATTATCTTTTCCAACATTCTTGAGCAGAATGACGTGTGGTTGATGAGACGACAGTTACTAACGTCCTGCCCTGGGACAATCTTGAAGCCTGCCTCTCGATTCTACCTCCTCTGATTTTGAGGTCTTCAGTCCTAACATACATTTAGCAATTTCATTGGTACCACTCATCAGAGGATGAGTAAGCCGAACGGGAATAACAGCGGTGGATTTGGACGCATACTCCATCTGCTATGAGGGACGACAACCGTTCCCAACGCTTCACCTAAGCCGGATAACAGCTTGGTCTTAGATGCCCGAAACAAACAGCAACCATGCTTAACAGCACTCGGTTCTGGTAGGATCTTGTCGTTTGGGTAGCTCTTAGAAAAAATAAAACATTTGGCATGAACGAAACGTTCATAAACTTCAAAGGGTTAAGATTAATAGGAAGGAGAGCTTCACCAATAGTATGAGTGTCCAGCAAATTATCATCCAAATATGTGATCGGTTGATGGGTCATTGCCGCAGCCTCGAATGGCATAGAAGTGCTTGGTTGTCCGATGACAGATTGCTGGCACGGAGAAATAGGATCAGCCCCAATAACACCACAATCATCATGATCGGTAGCAGTTCCCACAATGTCCGACTTCGTCCATCTCGTAGAATGCAGGAATTCCATGATGGGAGAACGTTGTTACTCGTCCTCGTTGAACAGCAAGGTATCCGTGCCAAATATTGGAAAATTCAAGTGGCAGTTGTGTAGTTCGTCGGTATGGTGTTTTAATACCGAAGCAAGTTAGAAACGCCATTTGGGCGCGAGAAGTGATTTTTCACATTTTCTGTGACGATTATGTGGATATTTTCGAGTATAATCACGTTGCAGTTGAAAGACTCCGCTATACCTAAAAATGGATCATATTCGCACTTTTGTTTAGAAAAATGTTCTGCCTTTTTTCGATGAAGTCGTCATGTTGATCTCCATAGGTTATTCTGCGTTCTGAAAATGTTTCCACAGAGATTTTCGTGGTAGGATACACAGTAATAATAATGGTATATTTCTCAACGCATATGTGAGAAACACGCTCAGATGAGCGTGATCACTCCGTAGAAACTCTCAACTTCAAGTGGTTCGGGAGATATCAATCATTGTGGAATTTTCGACCACTGCGTTCAGATTGCATTTTACATTAAACATCAGATTAAGTTTCAGTGAAAACTATGGCACCACGCTTTTGGGTTATTTGTGTATTTTAATTGCATGTTCAGCCTGTCTTCATGTTAGTGTTTCTGATAGAATAAGGCCAACGAAACGTCATTCTTGAATGCGATTGCACTGGACGCTATCACGTAGCTGTTCCTATCCACGGTCCATATGGGACAGTGTGAGTGGGAGTGATATTTCCTATTCTATCACTAGCGGCCTGCGGATTGTCTAGTTTATTGCTTTCTGACTATGTTTTGGTGTAACTTGTCACGTGTACGCAGTGCAATTCTCATTTATCTGACGGTTAATATCTCACTTTGAAACCCGTTATTTCTCCGACGATAACAATGATTATCAATTGTACCATTTAAGCTAAAACAGTTCAAATGGATACTCAAGATTCTCACTACCTGCCCACCAAACTGGTGGTTTTCCTTTGCCATTCATATCATAATTATCTCTGTGTGCTCACGTGTCTTTTGGTTTTCCATTATTTGATTGAGTGGCTGACTTAGTCATACCTCTCACTTCTTTATGTTTAACCGTGCTGAGCCTCCTCTGAGTTGTCTTTTACTTGAACACAAGCCATGCTCCGACAGTCATACATTAGAATGAAAAATACAGCACTAACAACAATGGCGTCCGACTAATATGTATGACAAGCACGCAGATTTTGCTAAAGGCTGTCCGAACACGCCACATTATCTGTATTATTATGTTAACCTCAGGGAACTTGTGACAACCCAAGAATCTCAAATTTAATAATATCGGCGCTGTAAAGTTTGTATCTGCAAACATGTATTAATGTTATATTCACGTCTGTTCGTTACTGGAGATGTCGACCTAAGTTCGGCTCCGTTCCACCCGGGTGTGCAGTGCTTTACACGCGACGGATCGAACGTGTTTCCAAATAACATCATAGTCGCATGATGGTTGGAGTTGACAATTGTTTGTTTGAAACAAATGGGGCGGATCACTAAAAGGTAAGCTGGTATATCGAAAGGTGTAGGAAAGCCAGTCTTCTTGCTTTCTTACATGCTCCTTCTCTTTCGGCGTTGATTATCAGTTGCTTATGTTATTTCACGTAGTTACATATTTAGCTTTTTTTTACATACAGTCATCACCACTTGACCTGGCATTTATCCGTTTCACAGTAACTGGTTTGAAGTTCGTTCCAGAGCGGAAACTGTCATTTTGGTGCGAATCCTCGTTTTTAGATATTATTGGAAATTTTAAAATCGGAAGTTCGGGCAAAATACCTACAATATATAAATTGCAAATAAACAGCGTTGTGAGAAAATTGGAATACATTGAATGAGTGCCAAAAGTACCGGTTTGGTGATAAAAATCCGTCACCATATTCGAGCAAACAATAAATTATTGGCGTTAGCTCATGTTTTCAAGACGTACAAATGCGCTGATTGCAATTTTCGAAATGAATTACGTCATAATATAGCCTCGGAGTGCTTCATTTTACGGTGAATGCATAAACTGATCCACTCGGAAGCAATCACTACAGCACTCGTCGTTCACTTCCATCTTAGCTTCCCATCTGGTCTAGAAAATAAAGGTTCGGTAATTATCCGTTTCAAGGGATTCGGCTTGTAGGTCGTTCAAATGGCAAAACGGTCCACTTGATGCCAATCCTGATTTTTCAAATATTTTTGGAAATTTTAAAATCGGAAATTCAAGCTTAGTACGTTCAACACATTAATTGTAAATAAGCAGCATTAATCGAAAAATTGGAATACATCGAATAAGTCCCAAAAGTTTTAGCTTGGTGATGAAAACGTCTTTCACAATTTGGCGAAAACAACCTGATATTGCCGTTAGCTCACCTATTTCAAGTCTCAAAATTGCGATCATTACATTTCCCGGGATGAAATACGTCATCCTATAGCCTGAGAGTGTTTCATATTGCGGCGTTTTAAACATATGGTCGAAATGGAAATATACGACCATACAGTATTGGAGTTGCATTTCAACATGAACAATAATATTTGGTAATTAAACATGTTTGACAACATTTCCAGCTTCTTTGTCTATTCGATATTCATACTATTTCTCTTTGCTTGCAAGATTTCAGGTAGATACTGGTCGATGAAACGTTGCTCCTAGAAGTGGTTGGAAATAACGCCATCGTATGGTTGTCTCCATCTTCGATGTGTACAAGACGGCATGAAAAGAGGGTACCATGTCTCACTCCATCATCGAGAATCTTCAGAATTGAATTCTATTCACTCTACTGCATTGTTTCTAACTAGATTGAGGTCGCGTGGCGTTCATGTGGAACAATCTACGGAACTAGATAAAATGAAGCTCGTCCATCTTCACATTTTACTCGCCACCTCAACGTTTTCCCGATTTAATGAATTCTATAGACAGAAACTTTTAAATTTATATCCAGTTGAGCCGGTTGCATTATAGATATACATATTACATATTCAGTCTGTAGCCAACGCAGGAGCCTGGCTGTTCTCCACGTACCACCTCCTAGTCACACGCAAACGGAAGTTCCGCGAGCCCATTCGTCAAACTTCTCCCTACCTTATATCACACAGAAGAGTTGTATAGACTACAATGTACATGGATCTATTATCAAACATCTATGATTCTGATACATTCAGAGAAGGAAGTCGCTAGCTTGATCCCGCTGACCTGACCCACAAAGAATATCTGAGTATGCAGTATGCGTTCCCACAAGCAGCTTCTCCACCCGATTGACTTAGACTATCAACAACGTCTCACAATACAGTAGTCTTTCACAAAAATAGATGCTTCGACTCGATTTACTTAAGCTATGGAGAACGTCCGTATCCGCATTATAGATTCACACTAATAGATGCTTCAACTTCATCCACTTAAGCTATGAATAACGCCTGCGTATGCAGTTTATGTTTACACTCATGTGTAATCTAGTTTACGGCAATAAATTCACGGTCACCTTCGCGATTATCCTACAAAATAGCACAAAAAAGACATCAGGAACAAAGAGTTTACACCGACAGCTCTAAATCTTTTAAAAACTGCGTTCAAATTTTTTCTTAGTGAAATATTCTTACATTTGGAACAAACTCCCACATGCAATTAGAGCCAGTAAGAACACGCATCAATGCAAACGAAGCCTGAAACTTTCTTAACATCAAGGAACGTCACGTCTATTTTCAAACTCTGCCTGCCTGAGGACGACATCTTCGTAAGCGAACCTGATAACATCTAAACACCTGATCTAATCCGAAAACATCTGAGGGTAAAACTATGTCACATGGTACAACGCCACATATACTTCCAACTGATCAAGGCTATCAACTTCACCATTCGATGAATTTCTCAATTTCGAAGCTTATTATTACTCCGGCAGGATAGATCTTATGCATAGTTATGTCCAAAACTTGCAGCTAAACAACAAAACTATAGCCAATGCATGGTAACAATATACACCCCCCCGTTAGTAATAATAATAATAATATATATTTCTCAACGCATTTGGGAGAAACACGCTCGGATGTACGCCATCATGACAGATAATTACATGCGGTACAAAGCAACGAATGGATATATAACAAGACAAACATGAAATCTGTTGACAAAAGAAGACGTAATCAAAGGGAAAATAGTCAAAGTTTACAACGTTCGATTCACACATAATGAAAGAAGGTAGTTCGTCTGTTCCACGGATTCAGTCCGAAAAATGAGATGATGCTTTAATTTACCTTTTACAAGGTTAGGTAAAGACGACGTTTCAAATATCTCAAGGCCACGCTGGGAAATACGTGCAAATTGATCTTCGAAGGATTTCGCCGTTATTTGACGTAATTTCATTCGGAAAAATGTTGAAATAGTTCAGTTTTGGCGAACGAGGACGGGAAGTTCCAAAATGGGGCGAATAATTGATCGGATTCTAGCACATGACCTCGATGATCGGTCAAAATCCTCAAAAAGTTGAAAATTTCACTAATCGCTTGGCCAATATGTGGTTTTGAGCGCCCATTCATCGCGAAAACTTCTCCTGCATTACGGAAGCTCGTGGGAATAGGAAAAATAGCGCAGTGGTAACCAAACCATTCTGGTACACTCTTTCTGCACACTTAATGATTACCAGTTGTGTAAAGTTATCAACCACTATGTAACAGCATGTTGAAACTGTTCGGAAAAATATGTATAAATTAACCTGTTTGCCTCATGATTATATATAAATCTGTACCTTTTCCTTCCACCAGACAATGTTCCCGTGTTGCTAAACATCTTCTACATTCTACATATCGGCCGTGTATACTAAATCAACATCGGAATTCGGCTGTAGTCATTTACTAGGAAATGCTGTGAATCGGTCTCTTTTCGCGTTATACAATAACAATTTTTTGCTAGAGACATGTATTTTATTAGCTAAAACAAAATTATAAACTTTATATAAAAGGTTTGGTCTGAAAATTTCAGATTCCATTGTTCGTCATACTTCACATGCTCATTTTAAGTTCTTTCGTTTATCATATAATTTTGCTTTTCATTCCTGATTCCACGATTAATTCTAACGCGAGACAACATTCCATAACGTCCGGACAATCAAAATCCTGTGCTGGTTAGACAATTCGCGAGATCTGTGAAATTCCGTCGATTTTGAGGAAATACCGAAGTCCTGTCCAGAAGATCGTCTATTTTTCTACAAAAATATGGGCCCTCCTATCTTCCTTCATCTTGCCAAAACTTTCGACATACTTTTCCGGAACCGTGTACTTCAAATAAAGGCAAAATTCTTCAACCGTTCATTTTCTCCATCCTCAATAATCTTGAGAATAGGTATCCTTTCATAAGTAAATAAGTTGTAAACTCCGATGAAACAATGGTTTGGGAAAGTTTTAGCAAAATGGTACAAATGAATTCCCCAAATGATATTAGAAAAACTGTGTATTTCATGGAACCGATCTTCATGGCATCTAGGTTGGGTTTAAATGGTCCATTACATATAAATCACTTCCGTACGGTGAATCAGCATGGCGGTGAACAATGAAAACGTGTTCCGCAGAATATTTCAGGAGTTTTGCAGAATACATGGAAGATATGGTCAAATTTCAACGGAAAACCTGCACTAGTTTCTTCATAAACAGCTCTCAAATGGTGGCAAGTGCCAAGAAACACCGGGGAATAGAGTTGACACCAGGCTGTCCGTACGGAAGTGTGGTGTATAAATGCGTACACTGTACACGTAGGACCGTAGCTGGCAAACGGTAATACATTGTAATGGCTTAATTTTGTTACATTTCAGATTCGCTGATTACCATTGCGAGGCCTCGTGGGTAGCGCACTATCGCTGTGGTGTATATCGTATCGAGAAGGCAAACTTGGAACATTCCCTACGGTAACTATAAAACTAATATAGTGGAGAACGAGAATAAGCACATCAAAATTGCAGTTTTTGAACGTTCGGCAGTGTATGCGTTGTTCAGACGCATTGTTGAACGTTCTAGGATTATGTTTACCGATCGCCTGTGTGCGGCTAGCATAGAACGTATGAAATTGTTTGAACCTCCTGTGGGGTACAAACACCTGTCATCCTTTCTCAAACCTTTGTCGGAGTATGCCAGAGGTGTCTTCATTAAGCACTACAATAGTCGTAAAATTGAAGACGTCGCTTATGAAAGCGGGATACAGAATGTTCGATGTACCAAACAACGAATGGTTCACGTAGTTATTACCGGAAATGTTAGCAGCGATCGCTGTGTCATTTCCCAGTGGCTGATGCCATGCAGCCGTATGGTGACAGTTTACCGCGTGATAGACAAACCGATCGGGATATTAGCGGAGAAGTGTAGGTGGGCCTTACCCGATACGGTCCCTACTGCTGTTTCCACAACTGAGAAGTCTGAACCCGTAGTACGCATGCCCATCCAGGTAGCACAGTCGCGTTTGGGTAGGATTAGAAATGCAGAAAACGTACGCCAAGATGTAGCTGTTACGTTGGGTTGTATGAGTGAGGAAAACAATAATAAACATGTAGCTACACTTCGTGGGATAAACGAGTTACTCTCTAAACATCCGGACCTTTTACTGCAATGTTCACCCCCTGGACGACAGACTGTGCAACTTAGCGGTAGGAAGTCTTTCAATAACTTGTGACCGGATAAAAATGTTCCACCACTCGGTAATTGGTGCGACAGCTTCTCCGTTAAAACGGGAGTGTCACAACCAAAACGGGCTGGGAAATGTTTGATCGTTAATTCAAGTATCCCTCCATGTAGCATTTACCAAACATCAGATTGTGACAGTATGAACCCTCTATCCAGTCAACTAGCAAGGTTGTGTGTCAGTCGGATGTATCAAGTCGTACACCTGCCATTATGAAAACGGGCGTCTCCAATGTTTCCACAAGGCGTGGGAAGACTGCACTTGGAATTCGAGTTACTGACGATAGTTTGCCACAGGTTGTAGTTATAGGCGATCCGTTAGAAACAACGTGCATAAGGCGTGTTACAAAAGGTGGCTTAAAACAGTTTAAAACAAAGGTGAAGGAGCACATTGTAGAAGATGACCTTGAAACCCGTGAACAACGAGGTTTGCCAGATTTGCTGCCAACAGGAGGATCCCGTGGACCTGGACGACGACAACGTCAACTGGGTCCAGTGCTGTCAATGCGGACGTTGGTACCATCATTCGTGTGCCAGCTACCGCCAATCAGACGTCGACTTCATCTACGCGGACTGCGAGACTATAAAGCAACCCATGCGAAGGTATCAACTCCACGGAACATTGTGCTTTCCAAGACAACCTAGAACGAACCCACGGCCCTCTGCAGGGCCAACCACAACTTAATTTTCATTTGTTTTTTAATGGTGTACGATTGGTTATCGCGGATAGACGATGAGGTCCACTGAGTCTTATTTCAGCGGCAGCCTCATGGGTGCTTAAACCATAAGACGTGTACGGTTTCGCGGATAGACGATGAGGTCTTATTTCAGATAGATAACCCACCAAAGCAATTGTGCAAAAAACGCAACGTTTTAAATGCATGCATATTTATTTATATCATCGTAGTTGTACACACCGAAAGACTTTCTCGATAGCGTAGAAAAAACCTTCATTGTCCGTATTGGTTGCCTGTCTTCAAATACTCTCTGTAAGGTAAGGAAATAAACCGATTTTTAGATAACGGACAATATACAGCTATAAGTTATTTGGACAATCAGATAGAGAACTTAAAATGGTTCCAGTCATTGAGGGATTTGGTGACAATTGCATCTGGAGTGAGGTGAGAAATTCCACTGAATTAGTGCAAGTTCCACTTCGGATTTTCAGCCCACCCAATGGGAAAGTTCCGTTTAAAGGTCATTGAGCTTATTATTAAGCCGCTCCCAAAATATTTTCCCGGGTATTAAAGGACACCGCCCCCCAAAATGTTTTTCTGGCATGACCTTGAACATAAGGCCAACGTTAACGTTGTGAAGCGAGAATTAATATAACTACTCAGCATTTTTAATCGAACTGTGATAATTTTGAGAACTATCTTTATAGGAGCAAGTGAGCCAAATGCTTTTTCATAAGCTAGAATATTCCTCTCTTACTATATCTATTTTGTTACTTTATTTTCATAATTGGTGTACTGTACAATTAAAAATTATGTGTACGGTACGCGTTTCACGTTGAAATAATAATAATAATAATAATATATATTTCTCAACGCATTTGTGAGAAACACGCTCGGATGTGCGCCATCATGACAGATAATTACATGCGGTACAAAGCAACAAATGGATATATAACAAGACAAACATGAAATCTGTTGACAAAAGAAGACGTAATCAAAGGGAAGATAGTCACAGTTTACAGTGTTCCCGAATAAGGGTATTCAATGCGACATTCTGGTGGCTAAATCTATGGTGACTCCAAAAAAGGCAGTCACGATAACAAGACCGGAGCACACGGCAGCCGTTGTCGTCCAAGCCAATGTTCTTCCAGGTCTGTGAGTTGAGAATTCCAATGAGCAATTATGTACTGTAGACAGATTCCACAATATCGTTGCAATACTTATGGAACACTTCATCACATTTCACAACCTTCGTTTCAATAGTGTGGAGCTAACGCACGACTTTGCTTCTGCCTACTAATGGGGGCGTGTGCCTTCGGAATTAAATCCGGCCGACGTGGCGTTTAGGGGAGCATCACAGGCGTTAAGCAAGGAGGTGAAGCTTTGGCTGCGTGGTCCAAGCTTTTCGTTGAATCCGGAAAAACAATGGGGGAAGATGTCAACGTTCTCGTGTCTGTCAAAAGAAGGCCTTGGGGTTAGATGCGCTATTAAGATTACCGCGAAGTCTAACGTTGTTTTTATACTGGGCCAGCTGGTGCCAAGATACTCTAGTTGGACTAAGTTACTGCGGGCCACCGCTTGGTTTTCACGTTATGTTAGCTTCGTGTCCGTGGTGGGGTACGCTAAATGAAATGCGTCAATCAGAGAAGGACCCCTTCTTACATCCGAAATCAATACTTAAAATCAGTACTTGTAAAGCGTGTTTTCCTCAAAGATTACGGAAGTATTTACGGTCTACCGATCACATACAGCCCGAATGGTAATGTTGGAGCTGATTCAAAGGCCGCCTTAACACTCAACCAACATAATCCACTTTACAGCAATATGCCAGTGATTAGATGCACAGTGGTGAAGTCTAAACTACCGGTCCAGCTTTGTTGCAAGACCAAATAACTGGGGTTATGGTGAACTGCGTAGGGAGTTCAGCTGTGTCGTAGGCCACGCCGGCTGCCTGGTTGAGTCCACTTATCAATCACTCTACTGCACTGTCACTTTCAAACGACACCCGGAAAAATATAAGCCTCTTTGTTACGTTTTTCACTTCAGTTTTAAGTGACGTTCTATTCATGCGTTGGGTGATAAACTGTTCCAGTTTTCCGTTATCCCGCAGCACATTCAATGTGACCTCTAGTTCACTGTCTGGCGTACCGGATGAACAAATTCCGTTTGCTTCGTCGGTCGGGCGACGCACTAGATTCCTATTTTGTTTTGGAGGCACAAAATAGTGATAATCTGTGTACGGATCCGTCCAGCTATTTTTGATGAATTCTGCGTCGAACCGTCTCGTTTGTTCGTTAGTTAAATGAACCTCTGGGAAGAATATTTGGCCCACTGTTTCTCTCTCAAGCGTAAATTTAACTTACTGGTAGACGCGTGTACTGTAAACATAGGAGCAACTGAGCTAGTCACATTGAAGATATAGTCTACGTACCGACGATACCGAGCTAGCTAACTGGTGGCGGATTGCTGCATGGAGCGTTCACACTTCCCGATTGATATGTTGACCTGGCGAGAACCCCATTGCTACACCAGCTGTTTGCCAATACAACAAACCGCTGAATAGCAGTTGTACACTGAATATGAATCACAGCAGAAGTTTTTTCAATTTCATTGTTGGAAATGTGTCGGGCAGTTGAACGGAGACATATGCGCATATTTGCATGACTGAAATCCTGCGCAGTCCCTCCAACAGTTCCACAGTCCTCAAGCAACAACTATCTTCATATGCTACTGATTTGGTTTATCGGAGAAAACGAATTTCAACGATTATTCCCTCGATAGCGGCTCGAGCTTTGTGGGTTTTTGCAAGGATTTTTAGTGTTGGATTGGGACGGTAGACCAGAATGTTAGATTATTGCGAAGAGATGTCTCATTGCATGTTAATCAAACGTATGCCGGTCACAAAAGTGGAGTCAAAGAGCAGGTAGTATGATCTATTCGACGGAATTTGAACGCAGTTAGCGTATACCAGACGCCTGACGAGAAGACACTTTCAAGAGTATTGGTTGGAATAGAAGGAATTCTTAATTATCATCGCATCGTGCCGTTAATGTACGATCACAGTGATTCTGCCTATTTTGCCCCCCAGTGTTTAATCAACGTGAGAATGAGGCTTAATGAACCGCACACTGAAAGGTACACTGCGCGATGGAAGCAGGTAAATTATCTAACATCGGTATTTTGGAAAAAGTGAATAGGACGTATCTCCCGGCTCTATGAACTCAACAAATATAGCTGAATGGAGGACACAACACTTAGGCAGACTACGTTGTCCTGGTCACAGTCGATGAAATTTAGATAAACCATTGACACGTCTGTGTGATAGTGCATTTCCGGTCACGGCAGATTAGGCTGTACCGCTCCTGTATGAAAGGCGTGGATTTTAAGGCGGGATCAGCATCACTTGTGTCTTATGGAGGTTTTTTGGACGAAGGACTCCGTAACGACATCGATGACAGTCAGTGCGCGTTTTATATGTCGTCCCTTGCCAAACCAAGGCGGGTCATCGAGCACTGCTTTTCGGAGAGTTTGCTTTGCTTCTTGACCTCATCACAGATGTAAGGTGTGGGTTGTGGGGCATGACCGTCATACACGACATATCTGACGTCGGCCGATCCAGAGATTAAGGTGAAAAAAGTGGAGACCATCCTTCAGGTCCGAAAGGGTCCCTGGTGACCTGTAGTCATCTATGCGAAATTGGAGCCAGAAACGATGTGTTGTGAATATCGACAAAAACCGTGACAATATAAAAGATGAACGCAGCCACTACCGTCCACCAGGTGCAATATTAGGGGAAATTTTGGCGGGCTGTGTCGCGCTGCTGGCAAATTTTTTCGAAAATTCTTTAAAGATGTTTCTGATGCCTATATTTTGTATTTGGGCCCTCTACGAGTAACGCTGTCTTGAAGTTGCGACTCAGACGACCGTATTTACTAGTAAATAGGTTTTGCTAGTTTGGACGTCCTTGAACAACTTATCCGTTTCTGCTTGATGTGCTTAACCGAAAACGGACTTCTTGTGTTCTCTTTGATTCATCATAGGGACTCGTGAGGTAAATTTATGCATTCATTTCGTAATACCTGGTGATGTTTAAGCGGTCGTTTTTTGTGCTTGCGGCATAATTTCACCGTTTATACCGACTGCCGCAATTGTGGTATGTAACCGATTGTTTTACCTCCTTTATTGCTTGACCTGTAGTACTGTCGAATCTCGGATCTAGTCTTGCCTCATTTGGTGGTTATTGTTTTCATAATTTGCTCGATGAGCGTCTCACCGTGACATTTCATGCGACACAATAATTGCGGATGACTGCAGTCAACCAGCATGAGGCTGAGTACCACCCAATCTTGTTATTCTTACGTGCTGCGACCCTCAGCTTATCGTATGGAGTCGTAATGGACGTCGAACGGAATATATTAGTTACATCATTGCGTGACATCAGAAGTTATCTCACGAATTCAGAGAACTGCGACCTGTGAAAAATTAGCCGAAGAACCAGAAATTCCAAATGCATACAGTCTGAGCTTAATAGCATTCTCCGAAAGCGGAAGTGCGTCAGAACGTGGAAGCGCTCCAAACAAGTTGCAGTTTTGGGGTCGCAAGGGAAGAAGAGTATAATTTTTTTTCTGTATGTTGGACGTGTGATCTACCATAGGCCTTGGTGTAAAGTGAAGAGAGAAGTCAAAGGATGAGCTAATTTAGACTAAAAACTCCTACGAAGTGTCAAATGATGTTATAAAGTAGTTGTAGGGTTCCTAATATGGCTGGTGCTTCAAAATAATGAAGATGAAACACGGTGGAATAATATGATGTTCTAGCGAATATCCAGTGACCCACGTTGCAGGAAGAAACATGTGGCTTCGGGGAGAGTTTTCAACGTTGAATTGTAGTTATTATACGTGGAGTAGTACAGATTTGTGCAATACTATAAAACACAATACCCAGACATGATTATCAAAATGAGAGATAAAACAATACAGGCGCTTCAATTTTTCCATCCTGGAGCGTCTGATTCAGGCTTTGTTGAAAGAGCAGATTAGTGTGCACACCGGTGAAATAACCCGTATATGATAGTGGTTGCTGTAGCTTGAAGGTAGTGATGAGACGGCAGATGGCACAGTTTATACAATTTTCGAAGCTACGTGAGTAGTAACTGGAGGAAGGTTTCTGGCGAACTGACGAGCTGGATTTTCTGGAAACTAGAAAAATTGCTGTCCATATAAGCAAACTTCAGACGGTCAGTAATGACGGTATCATGCCTATAAGGTCAACCTACTGGTTACTGACAAGAACCCCAGTTGTGGAGGTCATAGTTATCCATTTACTAAATAACACCGAGTAAGCACATGCATATATTTAAACCTGGAGGACTACGAACAGGCCATGCGCTTTCCCACTTTCGAATTGGTCCTGGACACACCACTTGATTCTGACCGTTTGGAACGTAGTCTGTTGGGCCACGTAGACCAGACTGCTCTCTAAGAATTCGCCCGGTAAGTGTAGAGTTGATCTGTGAAACATTCACGCTAGGGGTTATTCCGGGGTATTCCATGATGACTGATCTGTTACTCAGTGGATTGAGCGATAGGTGGTCAATATATTTCCGTTTGGGAGTGTAATGTTTTGTACACTATTTTCTATTTCACAATTCTCATTGTTATTCACACTTTCTACTTTCCTCAACTTCACATATGCAGCCGACGTTTAAACCCAACTTAATCGAACTAATCAATAATCGATAAATACAAATGACACTTCTCCGGTCGCAAGCCTCGCGTTCTGTCTGCGTTCGGTGTTGCTGGTGCACAGAATTTTGGAGAGTTAGAAACTAGCGTAATCAACCGTCTATTGCGGCAAACTTCCACTTTTATCATCTTTTTGATCTCGCATTCACACCTGGATTTTGTGTAGTGCTTAGATTCACTATAAAAATTGGTGAGCTCGCCTATTTTTTCCGAGCAGTCCTTTATCCATCCTTTGATATTGGTAATGCTTGACGACAACATGGACATTGACATCAAAGCCGAACACAATGTTGCTTTAAAATTGCCTGAATACAGCGCCCGAAATCCTCGACTGTGGTTCCACCAGATTGACGCTGTCTTTTCCACCAGGCGGATAACATCAGAGAAAATAAAATTTTCATACGTGGTGCAATCTCTTCCCTTTGATGTCACTGCAGAAGTGGAAGACCTGTTGGAATAAGTCTCATCCGATTCCCCCCATACCATTATAGAAGACGCCATCGTAAAACGGACTGGGAGGTCAGAAGCTAAACTGCTGCATGACTCGTTTAACTTAGTCGAACTAGGCAACCGTCCCCCGTCCCAGTTGTTACGTTATATGAGGGGCCTTTTAGGCTCGCGAAAGCTTGATGACACCATCTTGAAGCAGTTGTGGGCGAGAAAGCTGCTGTTTGCGGTACAACACATTCCGGCCGCCATGGATGATGATAGCACAGCTGACAAGTTGGCAGCTCTTGTGGACAAGGTATCAGAAATAATCCCCTCACAACCGGTATGCGCCGCAACTACAGCTGTCCCCACGTCGTCCCCTTTGATCTCAACTACTGACGATGGCCTAAAACTTTTGATAAAGAAGATGTGCCATCGTATGGACAGTATGGCCATACAGATCTATGAGCTGAAGAGACAATCACCCAGAAACCGTGCACGATCTAACTCCCGCAGACGCTGCGTGTAATCGGTAGAACGTGAACATCTCCGTTATCTTTCAGTTAAAAAATGATTCGTAGCCATTAAAGTTGTTGAAAATTTGTGATATTTTGCAGAATCTAAAATCTTAAAAATCTGTTCCCTATCGATTTCTTTGTTTCAATCTTCCGAAGAGGTAAACATGAAATGTGCGATTGTTTAGTGGCATAGGGAGTAATCGAAAAATAACGCACAGTCGCATTCTACGTTATTTCGGAAATATGAAGGTAAAATATAATGCTTAATTATTCACCTGAATTATATGTTCAGCTTGATTCCTTTATAGTATTTCCAGTGGAAAAGGGTCGACGTTTTCACTTGGATGTTTCTACCTACGGCATAGTGTAAACATGGATAACACGTCCCACTCTATCAGTAACAACGTGCGTATTGTTTTGTTTATTGACTATCGACTATTCTTGAATATAGCTTGCCACATGTATGCGAGTCAGTGCTCATTTATGTGACAGATAATGACCAAATTTGATATTCATTATTTATCCGACGAAAACATTGATTCCCACTTCTAACACTTCAGCTACAACCCTCCTATCTTCGTATCATGGACGATTATGATTCTGATGTCAGTTGATCAATGGTTTTGCCGGCTACAGACTTCACTGACGGCTGCCAGTATGCAGTCTCATTTTTGACCAGAACTGAAGGAGATCATTACAACTTATGCCCAACGGTCTAAATACACGTATATTCTGAAT
>JTDE01007792.1:10945-24590 GCA_014338405.1 Paragonimus skrjabini miyazakii | reverse complement strand
TACACAAGCCCGACCACCTCGCCAAGGTAGCAGTATAGGTCGGGATAATTAGCTATAGTCCCGGCTGTGGCGAAGATATGCAATACTGGTAAGCTCTGAGAGCGAAACCCGAGTCTAGTGCTTTTTTTCGAAATGGGCCGACTGAAAAGTCTTTGGGAATGCAACAGCTGCGGTCACTTGTGGATGATGTTCAATCTATGTAAAACCCAAAATCTCCCACTACTCAGCAGTAAATCAGTTTATGAAACGCCTACTGCTTCGCAAGTAGTTGATCCGGGTCACAATCAGTGCAGTAGCTGATAACCGGTTCGATCATCTGAGGTTATTTCGGCGTAATAAAAACCAGGGACCCAAAACTATGACATGTGGATATTGGTTAGAAGTGCCCCGGAAATTTAGATTTTAAATTACAGGTTTCTTGTCAACAAAGTTAAAGAATGGCATGTGAGTTGATTTTCTAAACTGATTCACTTTCTTTTCGTACTGGTTATAGTTGGTTCACAAACTAGTGAACTTTCAACGGGGCTTCACAAGAAATGAGTTCGTGCAGTTCGTAATAACTGTCTCAAAATGATGACTAGTTGACGTGGGCTAGCTGAATGTCATCGAACTCACAAGTGTCAAAGCTATTTCCGCAATTTCTGACCACCATAAATGGTCGGTCCTTTGTAGATGACGGACAGACGAAGCGTAAAAACTAGGAATAGCTTGAGTGTCATTGTAGCTGACAAGATTCTATCCAATTACATATTTAAAAAACAGACATCGTGCTTACTTCATAAAAGGAAGAAATGTGACGGTCGACGGGTATGAGCTATAGTCACTATCTACCCTAAATCAACTAGAATGATGCGGTCACCACTGTCCTAAAAAAAGAGTACAAATGTGAGAATTTGATAGTGGGATCCAAACATTTTAAAAATGCATGGTGTGAAGTTCGTCTGCTTGCTGTTTAGTCGTTTTATTAGAACTTGTTGCCCATTTTACTCCCATATTTGCTAGATATTCGTTACCGAACTCGGTGAAACTTCGACAATCGATAATGTACGTAGCACACAACGAATATAAATGTCAAAACACTGGATGTGGTTATTCCTTAACGATGCACTATTTGTTGGATCACATTCGTTCCTTTCGAGCATTGATACCGGTCTGTGCACTCTAATCACACGTTTGAAACTAATGAGGTCATGTATCGAATTCAGCTAATCCACTGTTTGTCTCCATCTCATTTTTAGTCACGTGATTCCGGGATCGCTTTTGTTCAGCAGTGTCTTGGTTGTTGTCTAGTACGAAAATAGATTCAGTGCACTTTGGCAACAACTAATGATTCTAACTACTCCAGGGTTCGCATTGAAAAGACCCTAGGTTTGCTTTATTTAATTTGAAAACCACTTACAGTTACTCTCAGCTTCAGTTTCGAATAAAATTTTTGGCAAGCCACCTATTGCTATGGATCGTGAATAACATGTAATCTTGCCGAGATCTGGTCCACTTTTTAATGAAATAATCACTTTGGACATTTTATCAGTAGCATCAATTAAGGCATAATCGAACTATTTTATCCAAATATTCAGTGTTTCAAGCTTATGATTAGTTTTCTCACTAAAAATTTTCGTAAAAAGGACAGATTCATGATGTTCCTGACTGACAGTCACACACAAAATGTCGCCTACCTAAACAAGTTTGCCTCCTGAACTCGTAACCACAATTCTAGTCATGGTTGTGGCAAGAATGTGAGTAGTTTCTCAAGGGACTGGCTGGAATTTCTATCCGAATGTAACAGCTATGATCAAGTGCGAACGAAACACGACGCATATCAATCAAATACCCTCTTAGTTATAAGCAATACAATAAAGTTCAGTAAACGCTGAATATAACTAGGCCAACCGTTGTAGAAATCTATTTGCTGTGAAACAGATTTTTGTTAGTTTCTCAAATTGTATTTCAATTTACGTCTCCATATTCAAGGCGCACTTCATTTAGGAACTAACCGTTGCTACTAATGTAATCTTTGCAACGAATTTCTGTTGATTCACCGAAACGAAACTGCAGACTTAAAACAGAATATTATGCCAAATTTGCCCACGAGGCTAGGAAAAAGCTACGAAAACTGTTGATGAAAAACTGGCAAACGTTGAATTCTAAATACATTCTTTGATAAGTGTCACACACTTTATAGGTTCATAGGCTGCTACAGGATGAGGATGTATGCTTGTGTTTTTTGTTTCTTTGATAACATAGGAAAATTGAGTCCTGCGGTATTAAGATGTAAAATACCGTTCGATGAAAGTTGACAAAAGGAACGTCAATGACGCCGACGGCGTACAGCCATAACTACAAAGAACATCGGAACAGGCTAAAACGAAGTTCTATCAGATATGTACACATGATGACCTAGCAGACTGGGTTAGATGGGTGGCTTAGAAACTGTTAGTCCAGTTTGTCTCTTATGTGTGAGTCAATTACGTAGAAGTTGAAAACTCTCAACTAGTTTGTATGTTATCTCAGGGTTAAATGTTTTATTTACGTTCGAGTATACTGTGGCTGTGGTGTGCAATTCTATCTGTATAGTAGCCTACTCACTCCGTA
Source organism: Paragonimus skrjabini miyazakii (assembly GCA_014338405.1). Classification (NCBI taxonomy): domain Eukaryota; kingdom Metazoa; phylum Platyhelminthes; class Trematoda; order Plagiorchiida; family Troglotrematidae; genus Paragonimus; species Paragonimus skrjabini miyazakii. The sequence goes on along the minus strand of JTDE01007792.1, from coordinate 21,998 downwards.
ATACAGTTTCAGTGAATGACCTCCCAAGCGTTTAATTCTCTTTGGAAAAATCATTCAATGGATTACTGGGGATTAAGACTATTTTTTATGTGACATCTAGATTTCTCCGGGGGCTGTCCGTGTGTATTGATAAAGTTATGTGTTAACGTTCATCTCTTCAGATAACGGACTTCTCTGAATCTTATACTTTTTTTACTTACTCGATTTTGAACATGATTACCAAATGCCAAACTTCTTTCATGATAAGAACCACAGGTTTGTATTTTCGTTTTTAGATGTGCGTGGATTATTAGAACGATTATGGTGAAAATGTCTTTGGGGTGGAAGTTTTAACAATTTATCTGATCTGGCATACGATCACCTTTGAATGCATTTGGACGAAACAGCATATGTTCTCGAGGAGGTGTATAACCTATAAAACGAAGCCAACGAAGTACTACTAAAACTTCTGTTGCTTACATGCAACTGGTTTGGCTTGATGTGTAAGTTGTAAAAATCCACCTCACTTCGTTTGACGTGTAATGTATCAAGGAATTGTTTAAACGGTTGATTATCTTCGAGATTTAAGTACACTAAAACGTATACCATGCGGACTTTTTGCCAAGTACTCAGTTGTGCATATATCTCAAGCTCCAGTTCAGTACCAAGGAGATAAGCAAATTTAGGAACTAACGGTTTTCTCCTACGAACGTCTCGCCTCGAGTTAGTACGTAATAAACTTTGAACGTTTTCAGCTAAATCCACGATGTGCTACAAATTATTACGTATGTGTGAACACAGTGGTTCGGGGCTCAGTTTATGACAGGAGTGGAAAAGTACACAGGTTTACGTGCAAATACATACAGGACACTTACGTTCACGAAATTTATTTTGTTTTTCTAGCAAGTGTTTTCTCATACATTCTTTTCTGTTGTCCTTAAGAAAGAGAAGTGTAGTTCTGGAAAATATTCTCTAAGATTTATTCAATTATACACACTTCACACAATTTAGTAGTAAAAATTGGTCAATTCATAAATAATCCTATCTCAAGTTGTTCAAAATTACACGCCATAGCCAATTGTACCGTAGAGTTTTGCACTGACTTGATAAAGTTTCACCAAATTCTGCATATCAGTTTCAAAACTTATCCATTTACCTCCCTCGTTTATCTCAACGTTGAGAAGAGCACTCTCCGGGAAACAGAAGAACAGGAACCCATTTGCAGAGATTGCATTCTCTCACGCACCAACTTATAAAAATATTTGTCGGCGCTTTGATGCAAACTTCAAAATGAGGCCTAAGCTTGCGAAGCACCAAATTGTTGAGTCTACGCGTCATATAACAAATTCAGATCACAGAAGCACTGAAGCTTGTTCTACGTAGGCTACAAGAGAATTAAAAGTTACCTAAGTTATTTTCTGTGTTCTTGGTATGATCATACTTTTAATTCAGGCAGTTGTTTCCTGAATGTGGGATATCTATCGAGCATTTCCTTGGTTTACAATGCAAAGCGTACTATCTTAATCGTAATGAACAACACACTAAAACCCCATGTAGCACGAATACGCCCAATCAAGTTTCATTAGAGCGCGTATTGACATTATACGATAAACCATACTTAAGAGTTGACCAAGTTTTCGTATATTTTACCATGTATACTACATGCCATGCGACTAAAGCTTCCAAATCATTGTTTGCTGTTAAACTCTAGTAATAACGAACATTGAACATTAACGTTCGATGTGTTAACCTTTCACATGAATTTAATTGTTGTAAACATTAGTGAACAAGGTTACGTCATCTGTTTGTAATGCACTAGGTTTTTACTTCATTCACTGGCAAAAATCCATACGTGTTTTGCACAGTTATCCGCATATCGAATGACAGAACTTCTTTCTGTGCTAACCAGGATGAGTAACTTGTGGTATCATTGAAACATACTGAATAGCATCTATCTTCGTGACAATCACTGCTTGAATCCTTTGGTGGACTGTATAAAAAACAGTAGTAACATCGAGTAACCGTGTCCAAAGTTGAACTTTTCAAGTTCCTCGAGTACATTTGTTGTTCAGCTAGTAGATTTTCTACTGCATATGAGCATTCCGTTGTGTTATTCATTTCCAATTTACCGGAAGCCCAGATATCCCCTAGCTGGATGTCTCCGAAACAAATTAATTTGGAGATGGACGGGGCTTTATGACCTACCAAATTTTTATGTGACAAATGCAAGTGAAATGTGCTAACGAACAGTGGGGTAGCAACAGATGTCTTCGTGGTTTTGCGCATTTTTGCATGCTACATTCTAGTAGTCTTTCTAACTTGGTTGCTAAATCAATCCAATGGAGTCGTACATTTTTCTAAATCTCATACTGTTCACTTACGGATTTCATCGACTTGCTTACTTCCAATCACATTTGGTGGTTTGCCACAATAATCAGACATTAATAAACAGGGCCTGTTGACTATCATACACGTTACAGGATTCTAAATTGATCGACGCGGATATGTTCCAAATAATTGTGTTACTTGCAAGTAGTCAAGTGCAATAGACTGAAGTTCGATACAATTAGAGTCAGTTGGGTTGCTGAACTTAAGGCATATCATACCTGAAAAGAAGACAAACTACAGTCTGAAGGATACGATCTCCAAGTTCTAATGTGTTTACCGCATCGTAGTTGGTTGCAATAGCTAATGAGCAACTCTTGTGTCCTACGTGGATTAAGCCGTTGCTCATTATACTTGAATTTATTCAGGTTTGCATGGTTTGTTCATGAACACAAAATGGAACAAAAGGCTTTCAACTATTTCAGCTCTTTTGTTTTGGTTTTGTACCGTTTTGCAGAAGTATTTCACGCACAGTAGTTTCATTGACAAACAATTTCGAAACCGCGGCAAAATCTATTTTGTTAGTTCATTGTGTGCTTCTAAATGTTGCACATACACGATCGAACATTACACATTTGTGGTAGTATTTGAGAAAACTAGTTTGTAATGGAGAAGGAAATCAATCATTACGGAGAACTTCATTTGTTACTGAGTTTTCTATAATGCTGGTCAAGATTACGAGATACTGGTTAATAGTTTTCATTTATTGGTAATTCGTTTGTTTATTCATGATAGTCGGGTTCCACTAGACGATATTTCAGTAACCAAGATGAAGAGATCACAAGCATTATTCATCAGCCAATGTGGCTAACCGCTTCGGCACTAAAATTTGGTCATTCTTAGTATGAGACCGATAACGCAATAATCAGCGCAGTTTCCTTAAGAGAACATGAAACGAGTTTCAGATTCAAGTCGTCACTATGTTGTGCTCTACAGAAAAGTACAAATAAGGTGTGAAATTCGAGTCTAGTGCATTTGAATGAACGAGGTTGCATATACATAGTATGAAAATATGACTGCTGCTATTCGCTGGATGATGTTTTACTGACACTAAATTGAATTTTCTATCACACTACAGTAAAGTGATGACTAGACAAAAACTATACAAAAATGGACTAAAATAAAAGACTGAAAACAGTATTGATTCAAGATAGCCTTTGAATTCGGCACGCTAACAGCACAAGCCTAACCATTTTCTACAAGTTGTGTTATTAAGGTTGTAACCTTCACCTGAACCATACGGTTTTTAGTATACTTATGTGGGTTTTCCATTTCTGCTCTTATTGGCTGTCTACTCGAGATATCCATTAGGCTAGTTAGTTTGATTTTTCTCTGAAAGTAACAGCTTATTATGTGTGAAGCATCTTTGGGTTACTAATTAGCACTGAACAAAGTTAATGAGGTAAACCACGCACCGCAAACGTTGTAGTGAAAATGTGTTGGAATTTATCGTAGCACAAGTACATTGTTTTCGTACTATCTGTTGCGCTTAGTGCTTTTTCTAGGGTGGGAGCAAAAATACTGCGAATGCAGGATAAAAGCGGGAAACGGAATGATGGGAATCAATAAGTTTTAAAACCAGTTCGATCACACTAGTGTTCATCGTGAACAATATAGGCTTTTGCAAACTTCTGAGCCAAACTGTAACGTCAACTTCCTCCCATGAGAAAGTTGTCTCAAAACTTCAGTGATAAGCACTTCAAGCTAGTCGGTAAAAGGCCAAAATAGTGTCAAAACCACAAATATGAATAAATCCCTCAAGGAACTTCTACTTTGAAAGTATGCCCACCATGGTCGTTTCACATCCCACAACTGTGCAGACTTGCTACAATTAACTTGTGAAGTACCTATCACATGTTGGGAGCTCTCCGAATTGGACCACACGAAGAGTTATGAAGTGCTCGAGTGTCACACCACTAAAGAGACTAGCAAAATTAAGACAACACATCAGACACACCTTATATGAGACCTAGTCTTCGACAATGAAATCCCAACGCTGCGGGTAATCAATCAACACGTGTCACAAGTGAAGAAGATGAACACTAAATAGGTTTTTGAAAGTAAAATCTACAGTTGGCAGGTAGTTACATGGGACAAACTAAGCAGTATCTTCTAGTTGGTTACATACAATTTATATGATCAACAGCAGGGTCACTACTAAAGCTACTGAATATTGAAGGTGCATTCGAACGACATAACTGCAACAGGTAGCACACACTACAGATTATCTGGTCACTTTTCCGGCCTAATTTAATGACTGTAGAATATCAGGAAGTTACTACAATGTGCTCAAGTTCACGATGCTCACTAAAAGTTCTCCGAACATTTGTTTGATACACTTCTGTTTAGTTATTGTGTATATGTTTACAGTCAGTTCCGAATCCATCCCACCCACTCCTAACTGTTCAATATAAAAAAACCGTTTCATGCTTTTGTAAATCTGATACCAAAGAGGCAATAGGAAATGCTTGCATCTACTAGTTTCTACCTTCTAACGGTTTTGTTTAAATTTGTAAGAAGAACGAACCGTCTTAAATTTCTAAAGCGACGAGTTCCCGTTGAAACTTGCAAGTTGTTCCCCACGTGGCCCACTTGGGGTGTAAGATACCTCGTGAACTTGACAATGTATCTTTTTTTTGCTGAGTACACACGTGATGGTCGATATACCTATTCCTTTGACTGCTGAGAAGGAATAAACTAAAGGTGACGGACAATCACCTCAAGTGTAATGTGATTGCACATATTGAAGCTGCACACATAAGACCAGTGGATTTGCGTCAAGCATAATAGTGATCGTTCTATCCGAAAAAGATTGTCATTCTGTAGTCGTATAGTGTTCACACAAATCTGTACAAAGAGGATTTAAATCAATCATTTGCGGGTCACGTAAGAAGCCTGCTGAAGAACCAATTCCACTGAGTCCCAGCAAGCACGCATTGAACTGTTCTTCAGCAAGGTTGAAATCCTTGCTGTTAGAAACCATAGCTTTGGGTCTAGGTTATAAAATATCACCACATAGGCCTAATTGTATTTATGTTGAGACCCAGTTTGTGAGCATAATTGATCAGTTATCAAATATTCAGCCAGCTACTGCTGACAGTCTAGGTTGGTTTAAGACCAAATTCACTGATACAGTCTATGAACTTATCACGATTCCGATCAGCCGGCGGTGTGCTACCAAAAAGCAACACCAAAAATCACTAAGAGAAATTAAGTCAAAAATATAGTAATACCTAAGCCACGTAGACGTTGTGAGGCAGCCATTCTAGACATAGACGCGTATGTGCAGAAGATGCTGTCAATACTAATCATCATTATCACAACAACCGTGAACCTGACTGAAAAGTACTGTGCCTCAGGCTGACACTTACATCAACAATGGCGTGGAATATCCCAGAAAAACGCTATTAAGAAGAATGAAAGTTACTAAAGGAAGACTAAGCGGAAGAACTAGAAATGTTATCGATGCAGGTCATTCAATGACTGTGGCACATCACCGTCTCGGATAGCGTCTCAAACCAACGGTTTCAGCAGGCAACACTTACCCACTTTGCTCAATGGAGTAGTCAGGGTCTTCATGTTTCGTAACCACGTCGTTGCTTGACCACTATGTGGTTTCACCCATCTGCTGATGGTCTCAGTTTATAATGCCAGGTAAGATGAACGCTCAGCTGGCGTACGGAGTACGTGACCCAACATTCGTGAGCTGTGTAACGTGAGTAGCTGAATAATTGATCACGCATCCTGGGCGTTCCGTAATACGCGCCGTCGAACGGCCACATTGCTCACGCGATCAGTCCACGCAATGTAGGCCATGTGGCAGAGACAACGACGGTCAAATATAGCAAGCATTTTGATATTTTCCTTGCGAACAGGCCACGTTTCCGACCCACAGAGCAAAATGGAACGTAAACAGGCATTATATACTCTTCCTCATCAGCAATAGCACAAGCTGACGAGATGGCGCCACCCAAATATGTGAAACTGTCCACAGTCTCAAGTGGATTACCTGCAATGAAGGAAGTAGGAGTTGAAGTGCCCCAGTCTTGAAGCAACACTTTGCACTTTGCAGGTGCGAAGCGCATTCCATACAAACCAGCTCGGTCGCTCAACCTGTCCAGCATGGTCTGCATGCTTTCGGCAGAGGGGCTAAGTAATACAATGTCGTCCGCTCACTCCAGACCAGTAAATCTAACGCCAGGAAGAAGCTGAACACCAAGCCCACTGGATTCCCGAAGCGCACCCTTCAGAATGTCATCAATGCCAAAATTGGATAAGAATGAGAAAATCGGGCACGCTTGACGAACGCCACTAGAAGTGATGATTGCTCGAGGGAGTTGTCCATAAACCCTCACCCTGCTTGCAGATTGGGCGTACAGTGATCTCGGCAAATTCGCATATTTTCCTGGTACTTCCTTGCGAAGGCGACAGCTCCAGAGAACACTACGAGCAACTAAAACGAAAGCAGTCTTTAGGTCCAAAAAGACCAAGATCGTCGGCTGTCTATAAGAGTGACGATGTTCCAAGATCCGTCGCAAGGTGAAAATGTGATCAACGTATCCCCGATCGGATCGGAATCCTGCCTGTTCTTCGTACGTTTGACTTTCTCTGAGCGTAGTGAGCCGACGTAAAATGAGATAAATGAGTAAGTTGTACGCAACAGACACCAGACTGATGTATCTGTGATTGCCACGTAGACTTCGGAACCCCTTCTTGAAAATGGGAAATATTGTTGATGAGCACCAATCGCGAGGTACCTCTTCAGTTTTCCAAATTGTCTGGAGGAGTTTTGTCAGTTTTGTTATCAGCCTGTTGCCACCATCCTTTAAAGGGGAAGGAGAGAGAAGATCTGGTCCGGAAGCCTTATTACGCTTCAAAAACGTGAGCTCCAGGACCACTTCTGCTTCCGACGGAGGACCGTCTGGAATGCAATAACTGACCAACCGGGTTCCGTCGTCCACATGTTCTGGGTGAAGCCAGCTGAACAGTTCTTCAAAATATTCAACCCACCTGACAATTCGGCGCGATTGACTGGTGATAAATGAACCATCTTTCTCACACATGGTATCACTTACACCGACTCGACGACCAGTACAACTACGGATCAGAGAAGAAAACCTTCTGATATTTTCAGATAAAAAGGTTCTTTGCATATCTTTTGATTGTTCGACCATGTATTGCTCACGGTGTTTGTGCAAGCTTTTAGTCAGCTTGTGTTTAAGTTCTCAACGGTCGTCATCGTATTCAGAACCGGGTGGGATCGAGTGATGCTTGTTCATAAGGTATATTGACGTGATGGAAATCCAGTTCATTCGGAACATGCCTATTCACAGTTTGCTTTCATAACTGTGCTCGTTAGGATCCCACACCTTACTCAAACTGAGCAGTATGTTCACTAGCGCCTCCTGGTATGCAATCTTTACACTCTAATCGCTCGAATGCCAGTTACGTCTCTTGCATTCACAAGTGTATGTCCTCTAAGCAAATGAAAAAACACAGCGGACACGCAAAACAATATGATCCGACTCCAGGTAGTTACTCTTAAATGCACGGCAGTGATTAACAGTGTGACCCTACCTGTAACTGACTGATATATGATCCGACTATGTCCACGGCTGAGGAGCATACAGAGATCTCCATGTACCACGGTGTTCCGTCCTGCGTTGGAATGCGGTGCTCGAAATATAGACACCGTAAGATGCGCACAGCTGTAACAGCTTTTCCTCATTATCTGTGCGTCGTGCCCGGACAACGAACGTACCTCTCAACCGCTTCTCCTCCGGAGAAAGAGGATCAGGTTGAGCATTAGGATCGCATGCGAGTATGATGATGTCTGATTGTTTAGTTTGCCTCAGGAGGTCAACAAGGGCGTCGCAGAATGCATCGCTGATAACACCCTAACAGCTGTCCGTTGAAGCGTACGTCGATATAACGAATACGCAACGCCTTTCTGATTTGCTTCGATAGGTCTTAACCAACGTATTAAGAACGACGGCGCACAAGCGACTGTTCACTGGGATTCAATCTAGCAAACATTTCTCAGCTCTGGATCTCAATGCGATTCCTTCTGCAGCTTGATCACGAGATTAAGCGTTGACGTCACCAGAGACCCTGAAATAGAAGCGCTTGAATCGACAGAGATTGATTCAATTGGATAACGGTACTAAAAGCATACATTCGCGTCTCCGAAAAGCAGCACACATCAAGCTCCAGACTTGGGACAGTACTAGCCAGAGCAGCTTGCTGATCGACTTGTCGAAGAGTGCGGATATTGAAGGCGCCAATGTTTATCAGTTGTCTTGGCTTTGGGAAACAATTATCGTCCGAAGGCACATAAAATGCAGTAGACTTGAGAAGCAAAACAAAATGAGAATTTTGCGATGGATGACTAATGTCACTGTCAGGATAATGATAACTTCTGATACTTCCAGGTCGTTTATGTCGCGGAATGGTTTGACTTGGGGGACTCCACCCCGAGTTTCCGACCTGCGAGACAGTAAGATACAGGGTTTTCTTGGGGTACCTTACCCGGAGTTAGTGACTCGAGAGTTTGACTCACTTTACAACGAAGAGCTTGTTTTGCCCGAGGGCGTAGTGAATAAGGCAATGATGTCTCATTCTGAGCACTGCTGCGCGCAGTGGACATATTCAAATCTATATCAGGCTTTTGGGTGATACCAGATGTTTTTTGTCTGTATTGGATAATGCGCCATCAGTCCTAGTCAACCGTTGGATGATCGGAGTGTTCTTCGTCTGATGGTACCTTTCCCAACCCTCTACTTCCTGATACGGAAGACACCAGTGCCGCAACTACAAAAATAGTTCTGTTGTGTGCACATATGATCCTGCTTCACTACCTAATCACTTCTACACGGTCAGCAGTGTGACATACAATTCTATGGGTGTGACCGTTTTTCGTTTGACTGCTTTCCTTTGGTCTGTCTGACAAGGCTGCACCTGGAAGGACCGGAGTCCAAGTCAACATAGCCTGCCAAATCAAAACAGCACACAAGCCCGACCACCTTGTCAAAGTGACATTATAGGTCAGGCTGTCGTATTAGAGGACCGAACGAAGTTTCAGCAAATAGACCCAGTGGACAACGTCACTGAAATAAAGGGTTGCATAGGACGGCATACCCAACCTCTTCTGTAGCTGAGTAAAACTGATGACATGAAATGCAAAATCCCTTAAACCATGTCAGTCGTCATCACCTCAGCTCTACGGCCTCCCTAAAATACACGAGTCTGGAATGGCGCTGAAGCCTATCTCAGGAGTGACAAAGGCTCCATACCACAGTTTCACACTAACTGCATTAAAACACAAGTTTCAACCACGTTCCGGTAAAAATTCTTTCGAATTGCTCAATGACATGGACAACATCAATCTTGTTAATAAGCTGATGTATTCCATAGACGTTCAGCCACCGTTCACGAATATCCCGCTGCACAAGACACATCGTTGAAACCAACCATACTGCTTTGCTCTGCCCAGTGACATTTTGATAGAAACTTTATTGTTATGTATTGATTGATGCTACTGTCAAATGTATTGGGTTGCTATTGTAAATCTATTAATGATCCATCTTGGCGGATATTTTCGTGTCAAAGTTTGAACAAGAATCAACCGTCTGTCATATTATAAACGCTGTGCCGATGACACATCAGTATTCAGTCGTTCTATGCAGTCAATAGGTCACCTAGTGTAACGTTTGAATAGTTGCCATCCAAACCTGAAGGTAACATGTGAGTTTGAGGATGATAATTGTTTGCTGTTTCTAGACATACTAATTAGTCGCCGGGACGATGGCTCTATTAAAAGAGCTATCTACACGAAATCCACGTGATCCCGTCAATATCTAGATTTTAATAGTTTCACACCGATCCGTCACAAAGCGGACTAGTGAATAAATTATTCACACGAGCAAGACAAATCTGTACACACAATAGTCCTGCAAAGAAATTAGACTTGATCACGTCTGTACTGTTCATAGGTAGGCAGAGTAGACCAAAACCACCCTCCGAACAGTTGGCTACAGTGAGGAAAAAGAAGGTTTATATACAATTGTCCTTTGAGGATGATTACAAAATGCACCAAACAAATCAGAGGCCAGTGAATTCGACTGAATGAAGATTTAACGCAGCGGAAGTTTGTGTAATAGCTCGGATCCAGAAACTGCTTGTCCTTTCATTTGAGGGAGATCAGCCTGTCGGTATCACCTCACATTGTGTCTACCAATTTACATGTAACTGCAAGGAAAGTCACATAGGCAGAACCGAGAGAGGCCTGATCTTCATAGTGAAGGAATATTTGCCTAAGTGGATGCAGAACTCAGTATTACCGAAGAAGGGCAATGTCGTTAAAACATGCAGGCAACCACTGTCTGCTTTCGCGAGACACGTCCGCACCACTGGTCACGTTATCGACCCAGTTTGTGCATTCAGAATCTTATTACGTCGTTCCAATCCATGATTCTTGAGGTTTGCTGAAGCGGTCGCATTCAATCGACTGAAGCCGGCTCTGTGTTTTTGTACACAATTGTTCGTTAGCTTGACCAGTTTCTGGATTTAGTGACCCTTCCTAACCCATCAATAGATTATCCATCCTACCCACTCCTAACTGTTCGATATAAAAACCGTTCCATATTGTTGCAATTTTAATGCCTAAGAACCAAAATGAAATGTGTCCTAA
>JTDE01007792.1:0-10845 GCA_014338405.1 Paragonimus skrjabini miyazakii | reverse complement strand
ATAGAGAACGTACCGTTCTAGGTCGCAAATAAGTTGTTACCGCATCACAGACGCACAAACAGGTAGTCATGGAAAAGTTTTATTTTGTCTCATATTGACTTGTGTGAAATCATCGCATTTGTTAATTTTACATCGCTTCTGTTTAGCAATTCGGCTAGCGGAGCGTCAGTAACCTAGACACCGGTAAGTTAAATTGTCAAGTTCTTTGCGGTGTTCACAATAACTTCGGGCGAATAGATAAAACCGTCAAATGTCAACGCAAACCTCATTCGGTTGAATGCCACTCACATGTGGGTTCACAATAATGCAGCTGCATGGTTGGAAAAAATAAGTTAAATTAACTCGTACTGACACTTGAGGTTCACTAATATCCTCGTAGGTTAACCAGTTACTTAAGCTTGATCTTCTATCTGGTAAGTAACTGTCCCGACCAATCCAATTTGTCCGCAAACTAAACATTCTACTTTGACAATTATGTTTTGTTTCATAGCGCTCAGCTCCATGCTGATAACTTACAACAGATTTAGCTTTGTTACATACTTCAATTTATGTTCATACGGCCGACGGTTCAGAGGATTGAAGGTGTTAACGCTCGAACAGATATTTCTGATGTGTACATTCCGGTACTTCCCACTCAGCAATTTCTAACGAACCCTTTGTCGGTAGCACCAAGATATTGACCTAGGGAGAGGCATCACGAATGAACTATTTGTTGAGTATTGAAGTTTTACAGCCATAAGAAATGCGTGATAGAAGAATGTGGTGCATAGTGGTTAGAAACACTATCACGTCATTTTTATATCATGCATCAAACTTAGTGCATACAGATTGTTTTAGGTAGGCCGCTGATAAAAATGGATTTGAATCAATGAATACACTAACTATCAGTAGATAGTGTTTTTTGCAAAGGTTTACTAATGTTGTCTTGATGAACGCATGTAAATTGTAGTAATAGCCTAAAACTTGAAATTTTATGACCGAATTTACTATAAAAATAACATTTCTGCTCGGTCCGGGCACCCCACTAACTACACTTTGAATAACGTTGCCTTTCAGTGCTGGCCCTTTGCTACGAAAGCTATCGTTGTGCAGTAATACATGAAAACAGTTAAAAAAAGATATCTATTAAACCAAAATAAGGAACAATGCCCTGCTTGAAGTGAAACGTTTATTTCCTAAATTACTGCGGTATTTAATGCGACATGGTATTCCACTATTATCACTTGCGTGGAACCCGGCAAGACATTTTGCGTATCCCAAAATTTGATTATTGATCAATTCTAGAGAGTACACTGGCGCCTTCTGGCGGCTAGTAGCTTGGCCGTAATCAAATCAAACCTAAATTTAAGCTGCTGCATATTTGTTCTGCCATTGAACCTTTTCAAGTTCAGTCAAGCTATTGACCTGGACACTTTAACGAAACCTTTGCTTTATCTCCAATAATTTAAACTCCAGTAACTGTTCACCATGTCTCAATCCAGCAAACACTTTACAGATTTGACATCTTGCCTCACGGTTCTTGTGAAACTCCGTTTACTCATATCGATATGACTGACCGAAGAAAAAATGTTTATGGCACTGCTACTATTGACCCAGTAGAGATGTCCGAAGAATTTTACTACTGTAGGCGGCTAACTTGGCCATCACAAAAATATATATTTTAGCAAACTGGCTAAGATTTCTTTTTTGATCAATGTGTTCTGCTAAATCGAATCGTTGACCTAGAGTTCAAAAGTTGTTGGTAAAGTTATACTCCTTAAGTGTTCCTTGCATGTTAGGTACAATTGATTTAAAAAATTTAACACTATTTTATGTTCACTGTGGCGGAATAAAAGAGCACAGCTAGCGGGGAAATGCATATCATGGCAAGAAAAACTCGTTATCAAAATGCTGCTATTTAAGGATATCAGAAAACCTCCAAAACCTTCGAATCATTGACAGTCAGTACTATTGTAACAGCTGAAACACAACTACCTCAAGAATTGCCTTGATGTGCATAAATGGTAGACCCAAATTAGTTCACCGATATCATCGTGACGATTAGTCATTAATTGATGGCAATAGCTGGAACGAGTGGATTAGATGGGGAATAACATGGAGTCAATCAAGAGGTGTGATGCAGTTGTCCTTTTGAGCACAATTATTGATTTCTACGATCACAATTCAATTGACTAATAAATAGCCTTGTGTCCAGTGATGATAAGCAAACAATGGAACAATTAATGATTCCTTTACGTATTGAGTATTGACTCATGTAGACCTAACATAAACGGAACAAAATTCCTTTTTCAGGGAGTTAAACAATCAAAAATCCGCCGTGACATTCTTGCTCCGCAGCCTATGAAAATCAATGCGAGCCGAAAACAAAGTCAAAATTTCGTTCGCAAAACTTCCCGACAATAATCTGGTTAGACAATGCCGATCAGTTGTTGACCTAAACCAACATAAATTTGGAGTGCATATAAAGATGACCATAGGCGAATTTCTTCGACAGTAATGTAACTTCTGCCATATTGCATTAAACTAATCAAAGTGGAGCATCAATCAAACATAAGTAACATATCTCCTCAGGTGGCAATGTCAAGATGATGCACTAATCAGCAGTCTTCAGATTTGGTAGTTCAAGCAAGACACACCTAACAACAACTAGTTTTATCCGAATTTTAACCTGAGTAATAAATTAAAGCCTTCTACACAAAATCGTGCTTCACCAGTTTGGCTGCGATCTTACGCTGGCAGGTAAGATATCTTATTCTTTATTTTGGCTAAAAGTCTAACCCCACCGTTTGTTGTGCGATTCGTTAACTTATCAGGAAACTAGACAGTGTTACTGATAAAACTCGAGGGGTTGTCAGGGGAATTAGTCAGCACTGCTAATGGATTGTGAAGTTGTATAATGAATGTTGACACGGATGCACAATTTGACCATTTTAATCCGTTCGCAGATTTTACAGTAGTAGACATTTGCAGTTAAAATATTTCTTACGACCTACAAAGGAATCGCTCTGAAGTACTGTAGGAGAAAATCATTTTTGTGGATACCACTGACCAAATAAGACTAACTAGATCATAAAAGTATGTTCTAATCAAAAAAGAAATGACAAGAGATTTTTGCCTCAGTAAACTATGCAAGTCATCTTAGACGGATTATGTATCTTCAGTGAAACATTACCGACTATTCATATTATATGATTACTTTGTAAATACCTTTTCACATAACCGTGTCTCAACAATGATTTGAAGAATCCATGGAGGATTGTCGCTTGCCCACTCAAACAACGGCTTTGAACATGATTAATTCGGGAAAGTAGAAAATCAAAAGGTGCCCAACGTTAAATTTTATTATGATCCAGGAAATGTTAGCGAACCGATAAAAGACTATTCAAAAGTCGTCTTTATGCACCTCATAGGGTGAACTTCACGTCTTTTTATACTCACACATTTGTCAAATAAAAGAACTTGAATTATGTAATTATCAAACTCATGGCAAAACCATGAACAGGTAACTACAGAGGTATAATCTGTACCAGCTGAAATCATCTGATGGTTCAGTCTGTTAGTTAATTCCATTACACGACGGCTGAGTTAACATAAAACTCGAGCTAAATGGGGAAGTGAAAAACTGACCTAAATCTGAAAGAACAAAACTCAGTGCTTTCACTTTGGTCTAGCTGATGATTTGGCAGTACACAATCTTTTGCGAGTTGAAAGGATGGTTTATGTCAAACGGAATTTATTTTACGAAATGAATGAATGAATGAACATGATAAAACCGACAAAGTGACTGAAGAAAAGTCATTATCACATGATAGACACTTGAAAATTGTGGATGATGTTATTTGACAACAATCTTGGGGGACATGGGACACATTATGTTGTAATTTAACTTATTTAACGATGTGTAGTGAACCGAGGGACTTTAAACATCGAACGTAAGACAGATGAGTTGTTCACAATTTCTTAAGTAGCTAACAAACACCCAACAAAACAAATCGATAATAAGCATCATTGTAGATTTCTTAAACTGATCAACGTTCACAGCTGAAACGTAAAAGTCCACAAAGTGCACAAATTGGTCAGCATTTGAAATTAATTTCAGCTCACACGTTCTCGTATACTCTTCAGACAGATTGTTTTGTTAATGATCACCACACATGAATTCCATCCTTACGTTGACGTAGACTGCATGAACCAACTAGACCGTCCGAAAACACTGTTTATCAGGACAGATGCGTAAGCTAGAATAGATTGTTTGAAGGTTAATGTCACAGGCTATGTACATCTGAGTCCGATATTATGACTATGAATTAAGAAGAATATCATAGATGATAAAAAGAACAGTGCGGAATAGTCTGCACTCTGAATAACGACAGAAAACACCAGAGTGGTAGATAAAACTCGACCATCAGACTGGGCAAGTAGGTTGCGGTTACAAAAATAATTACTTAAATTATCAATAGTAATTAAAGGCTTCAAGTGACATCTGCTTGTCAGTGCTACCAGATGGAGTGCTGCAGTTTAAAAGAACTACGTTGAAAACTTTGAAGTCTTTATCACAGACAGTTAATAACCTCAAGGCCAGTTATTAAACAGATGTAAACATGCTTTCACTCTGACCTTCTATTCGCATCAATATTGTCTTTATAAGCATTAAAGGCTGCAGAATTGCACGAAATTGAGAACTTTCGTATGTTCCTTTTTTCAGGTGATTTGTGCCATCATTTGGTAGCTTGCGGTTTTGTAGTGCTCGAGAACACTGATTATGTAACTTAAGTAGCGGTTACTAATTATCATATTGCATTGTATTCTCAGTATTTGAGCCTCTTTCACGTCAGATTAGTCGTAATAAGTAAATCCAACTGACGTCACTTATCGTGTTCCCGCTTTTACATTTGAACTAATAGGATTCATCAGATATATAGATTTCCTCCTAGAATATAATACTGAACTACAGATGTGTCCAGTTATTTTGAGAGGAGTAGTGTTGAGCAAAATAGATTATGTTCGCTTTGTAAATTTGCAAAAGAGATTGCTGTTAAGATAGACCATGCTGACCTAGTACCTATCTATCTTAAACCCCAATATATACCGCACAAGAGAATACATTACACAAACAGCAGTAGATGACGTTTCCACAAAATTACCAACAGCAAAGTATATTAGAAAGAGGTTTCTATTTTTCGCAATAGCACGAAATACCAAATAGAGAATCCAGTTATTCATCCATGAATTTTCATTTTGTGCGAAAGGTACCGTAAATTTTGCGGACAATTTGAGACGAAAGAATAATATACTACTGCACTACAAAATAACTTCCGGGTATCCTAAAAGTATTTATTCCCTACGGGTGCTCATTCCTGAAAGAAAGAGCATTCTTACCACAAAATTTCGCATAACTAACAATGTCACGCTGCAGATGAGACAAGATTACGTCATTGAAATTTTCAGGAAAAAGACGCGCTCATTACTAATGCAAAATATTTGAGTTTTTTAGTACCTAAGAACAAAGCTAAATATTTCACAAGAAACCTACTGCCCACTGACTACTCCTTGCAAGCTTTTTTGTTATGCAACCATTATACAATGGTAAGCAATAGTATGTACATATAAATGAGAATATTTGAAGACCGTTCAGTTTAGATGATATGGAACGAACACCAGTCGACGTCAAGCCATCCATCAGTTGCATTTGAACGGCAGTATATTTCAATGCGAGTTATGGTAATCTAGTTTTGTCTGGTTCCGGGAAAGTACCAGATAATGTGAATTCGAATTGACAATCTGGCAAGTCGACCAACATTATAACTGCTGCGTTACTTGGACTGGTGATAAAAAGAAGCAGAAAAGTATGTGAAGGGAGATTACATCTTACGGACCTCCGATCAGTGGACCTACTGGTATATGACCTTTCAAAAAGTAGCCAAACGTGATTCGCTCCATTTTTCTGACAAACGGGTTCTGGATTGTATTTTGTCCACGTTATTCGAGAAGATAATTACAAGCACTCGAACTCAAAAGTGATTATCTCTGATATTGTATGCTGACTTACAGTCATAAGCCTGAAGCGCGATATTCACATGCTCGTATAGGAAGAGTGAATTAGGCGCAAATTAAGCACACATGTAAAGAGAGTTTGTATCTTCCTCGAACCGATTTGTGCGCTTTGGTAAGCCAACCTGAGATAAAGTTGTACTCAAACTGGGTTTGGTCCGTACTAAGCGATAAAACCTGCCTTACTTATGGGAGGTTTGTTTTTCCGAAAGTAAGTGAAGCTATATCTTAGAAACTCAAGAATGTGGTACTTAAAGGAGCATGTTAACCATTGAAGTTTTTTCTCGGATGTTATGACATGCAGTCGTCACAAGATATTTTAAGGTTATATGGCTTACTTATTAGTCATATCAGTTGCCATACGAGAGGACATCTGTACTTTCATAATGTTGTGGTATCATTCACAAGTGACCTACAACCTCAAAACTTGGCGATTTCTATGCTTGTAAATGAAAGTTAGAATATCTCAAATATATATGGGGGAATAAAGAAAACCGTTTACTTCACAATCTCACTAGCAGGATTAAACTTCCCAGTTTGCAAAAGGATACGCTTTGTTGATGAGTTCTACTCACAACGACACATGAATCGAGTAATTTTTTAAAAGTGCGTCTGCCTGAAAGCTGTTCAGAATATGAAATCTGTGATCATTTTCTTGGATGTATGTCAAAATATTACCAGCACTGTTAAATACCATTCAGCTGAAGGTAATCGGTCATTTAGTATTAACTCCAAGATGAAGATTGGGTTGCAGTATTTGATAAAATGACATTGTTCCGAAAATAAACTCATAACAATAATGAAAACTGCTAAAGTGAAGGACAGTAGGATGAAATAATTAACCGTCAGTCGTCATATACCTTGACTTACACTATCCTGCTTGATAGTCATCAATATGTTTTGAGATCCTGTTCCATTCTGAACAATTTTTGTAACTCTTCAGTTTTCACACAGTTTTCTTCAGTTTTTTCCTCATTAGAAAACGGTTTGAAATTTCGGGATAGCACAATAAAACAAATCACAATGAATAAGTTTGTTAGGATGGAAATGCTCTGACCCTGATAACGACAAATCTCTCATGACAGTCAAAACATCTCGTAATTGTAAGTTACACCCACAAAAACCAATGGCTATTCGTATTTCAAAGCCCTCTAAATTCAGGTTTGTGGTGACTGCATAAACGAATCACTTATGTTGATTTATTTGATAGAAGCCTAATCGATAACTACTTACTGAAGCCTGTTGCTTATCTGAGGGAAACCGTTTTTGCGGCTCACCATGTTCAGTTGGCAACTTTGTCCATTATTGAGATGCAACCAAACAAGCTAATTACATTGTCTCAATAAGGGTCCCAAATCTGATTGACCTCGACTGTGTTGAGCATTCATCGTTCCGTAATGCTTTCCGTAATCACATGTATGCCAGCATGAGCTAACTAGCCGAAATATGGATTTGGCATGTGTATATATGGTAATAGTTTTCACTACACTGTATAACAAACATAATCTTTGCCAGACTTTGTTGGTTGTCCAGTTACACGAAAGTGTAAATAGCGCCGAATGGGCTTTGAAGTTTCTTATTCAACTAAAGTTTGTCAACAAAAATCATTGATCATTATTTTTGGAAAATTCGTATACCACAATAATAGTCAGGCAGTCGTTGGTTCTATGAAACAAGATGTGTACGTGATCGGGTGTGCGTAGCAATCGTTCATGAAAAGCTGCAAACATTTTGACAGAAGTGTTGTGCAGTTTCTTTTCAACTTATGAAAAATTTTGAACTCTTTCTGATTTAAACCAAACTAATCTATTGTACACACGCATATTATGCTTAGGCTCAAGTTCAGGGATCCTGAGGTACTTGAGTGAGAACCACACTTAATACATTTATGTCCTCAGCACAAAGTTACAATGCTCATCTCCAGTTGTATAAATCAATAAATGTTCCGATGGTATGAAAAACTAAGTTGAACATTTCACACGCTCGCTTCTGATGTTCGCGTGAGGACTTCTGGATGTACTCTCTCTTCTTCTTTTCACATAAGGTAGTTTGATCAATTTAGTTTTCCACATCTGCATTGATATGTCATATTAGTAAGTCTTCAACTAACAGAAGATTGGCGTGATTACACCGGCTTAATTGATAAATAGACCTGGGTTGAAAGCAATTTAAATATATTTTGTAGTAATGATTTTCGAAATGCATATTAGAAGAAGCTGACAATTTTGAGTTTTGATAGCAAAACGTATATCGTTTTATTATGAAATTTGATGTTTTGTGGACTTCAATCGATCATGTAGATTGTGTTGGCCGGGGGGGTTCAGGCCCTAACAATCAATGTAGGATCGACGGGTTAACAGTCTGATCATCACTATAAGTTTAAATCTTCAGAAGGAAAATGAAGCAACTCATGAAGTAGGTATCAGGCCAAAGCTTTCCTGAGAGAAGGCAAGATTTTTCTCTGAAGATGAAATAATGCTTTTGCCATTTCATATTTTTCAGTAATTTATGAGAAGAAACCGCCATTGTATACTTTTTGAATGATGATTACATTCACGACTCCTCAAGTTCGTTATTTTTCTCTCCTAGATTCTGTCTCACAACACGACTGCAACAACGCAATCATCCCGTCAATACACCTCCCCAACAGAAAAGGTGAAACTGTGTCTCAACGCGATTTTAATAACTGGTTTGAAAATTTGTGTTCACTCATCCTAAAACTAGCTGATGGAAACAGTAGCACTCGGTACTACAGGATTTTGATCAGTGTCACAGTCACGGATCGTCTGAGTGATTCTATAAAGTAAACATTGAATACATTTTGGCAAGTTCCCTTATCACTGCTCACGCCACGTTGATGATGTTCCCTTTTGTCTAGTTCACCTTATCACGTCAACGTTTATAGGAGACCTACAGACGCTTGCACATGCCTCAGTCTATCGTGATGTGTTGGTGAAGACGATTTATTTTAGATGGTCGAAGAAACTGGCATTCATACCTTCACCGTCAACCGTTTAATTTGTTTGAGAATCAAAGTAAACTAACTCAGTCTTATTTTCAATTCTTATCAACATACTTTACTAGTTCTGGTGTTGGACAGAATGCAATACTCTGTTTGCTCAGTGTACCACAGCCCCTAAACATTTTGTTTATCTTTTTCCCTCTGGCATGTTTCTAGGGCTCAAAACATCCTCTATGAAATAATGATATTCCTCGTAAGTATATGGTTGACTGCATTATTTCACATTGTGCGGACGGTTTGTAGTAAACTTCGTGGATAACACAACGTAACCCATTCTATTTGACGTCTCCTAGATGTAACTCTATAAGTTCAGCTATATTTCATCATAAACCTTTGCTTAAACGCACGAGGTCTCATGGGTCGCTTTTGTTTATCTTGATATGGCTTGACTTCTGCACAAAACAGGCATGCAGCATTTTTTATTTAGTGAAGAAACCGAATCAACGATTTTGTTTCTCAGTTACAACCGATTGTGATTGTCGGTCAACTTTCCCAGGACGTGTAATAAGGTTACTTTTATTAATTCTTTATGCATGTGCTATTAGTTAACTTACTGTTAATAGCTGAAGACGTGAGTTGTCAAAATGCTGGTCCAACTAGCTGGTCCAGCAAGAGTAATTTGTTACAAAGACGACACTGCGGATGAGCCGGTAGTCCTGTCTAATATATCTGGTGGTAAAGCTATCTGGATAGTTAATAATTCGAAATCTTAAATACACCGAATGCCAGGAAATCTGCTATACTTTGTGTTCGTTGTTCTTATTTCGCAACTGATAGGATGAACCAAGACGTGCTGAAGCGAACTTATGTAGGATTTTGTGACTTTCCAACGTAGTGTGGTAAGCTGTCAACCGTCTGAAAGTTACCATCACAGTAAATATGTGATTTAACGAAAAGCTTTCCAAGGGGACTCAACGTGTTTAGAGGCCAATGACAACACTGAAACATTTCGGTGTTCACGGCTAGCTGATTGGTAATGTCCGATTGCACTGAGGAGCCATTTCCGCAAAAGTGACACTCCTCTCATCTAGAGATATATTGATTGCGGGCACTCCAAAGGTAATGATCAATTTAAGCGATTCGGAATTATCAACGATTTGGCACGTTCTACTGAATGAATCACATTTACACGGTATGAGGCCAACTCATCATACTTTTCAACCCTTATCCCAGACATTCTAGAACACTATCTCGAAATACACACAAATCAACTCAATTAACCTAGCTGAACGCTTTGGTTTCAAGCCGCAATCATAGGTGACTGACACACCCACACCATCAGTGCCTTGTTATCTAATTCACATACTACACTTCAGGTACTGATTTAAGTTATTTGAAGTCTGCTTTCTGCTGAAGCATGTGTGCATTACTTGTGATGCAGTTGAAGTAGTTGCTTTCTAAAGTGGCTTAATCAAGAACTTACCAAATAATAACATCCAAATAGAAGTATTTTTGTAATGTTATGGTGAAAGCTGTGAAGCGCCAAATGGTGACGGACAGAAGAATTACATTCCTATCAGTCTTACTCACAAATGGGACAGAGAGCTACCAGACACAGAGCTACCCGAAGTATTTCGTCGTACGTTCTCGTCGATCACGTCTCACTTGTAGCCTTTTACCTGGCTGGTTATGACTCCTTCTGTAGGTCACACCGCATATCCAAACCCAAAGCATGCTCGTACATCCGAATAATTATCATCATCATCATCATCATAACAGCCATGAACCTGACCAAAAGGTACTGTGGCTCGGGCCGCCGCTCACCTCAACAG